>CAKAKR010037685.1:53160-67055 GCA_916700685.1 Adelosebastes latens
ATATAAAAATGTGCATTAAAGATTGTAAATTATAATCTAAAAATGTGCATTAAAGATTGTAAATTATAATCAAAAAATGTGCATTAAAGACTGTAAATTATAATCTAAAAGTTTGAAAAAATGTGCATTAAAGATTGTAAATTATAATCTAAAAATTTGCAAAAAAAAGTGCATTGAGGACTGTAAATTATAATCAAAAAAGTGCATTGAAGACTGTAAATTATAATCTCAAACTGTGCAAAAATGTGCATTAAAGATTGTAAATTATAATCTAAAAATGTGCATTAAAGACTGTAAATTATAATCTAAAAATGTGCAAAAAAAGTGCATTGAGGACTGTAAATTATAATCTCAAACTGCAAAAATGTGCATTAAAGATTGTAAATTATAATCTAAAAATGTGCATTAAAGACTAAATTATAATCTAAAAATGTGCAAAAAAGTGCATTAAAGACTGTAAATATAATCTAAAAGTGCATTAAAGACTGTAAATTATAATCTAAAAAAAAGGGCATTGAAAGCTGTAAATTATAATCTAAAAATGTGCATTAAAGACTAAATTATAATCTCAAAATGTGCAAAAAAGTGCATTAAAGACTGTAAATATAATCTAAAAAATTGCATTGAAGACTGTAAATTATAATCTAAAAATGTGCAAAAAAAAGTGCATTAAAGACTGTAATTTATAATCTCAACATTTGCAAAATGTGCATTAAAGACTGTGAATATTAATCTAAAAATGTGCAAAAAAAAGCCGCATTAAAGACATTTTTACGAGTTTTATGGAACTCGTAAAAACATTTATAGGGCTCATCTGACATCCTAAACTTCGCTTTAGGATAATTTAAGAGTTTCTCAGATTGTAGCAGAAATTTCGGTCGCACTTTATTTCAACTTGATATATAGACTAAGAAATTGTTTCAACTGATCTGTATTGCATTCCTGTAATTTGGATATTAAAAGTTGAAAATTGGCAAAAATATGTGCGGATCGGTGGTTTGTATGTGTGCCGAATTATAGACGTGACTCTTATTTATCTATGCAGACTCCATGTAGAATACATTTCTACAAGGTGTTTGCATTTTTATTAAGCATCATATAAATTGCTTTTTTTCCCAATGGAGTTTGGCCTAGTTGACTAATGATTGTATGCTTGTTTACATTTGACTCGAGCTTCATTAATAATTGATGTGCCTTGTCAGATTACTTGCAGCCTGGCTGTCTGAGATGGACGGTGGAGATGAGGTGCGAGTGGAAGCGGGACCATACTGCTGCTCCACCTGGGAGGGAGGGGAGGTCGCCGGTCGCAGCCTGGCTCGACGCAACAGGAAGACCCGCAGCCTGAGCACCTCCTCAGCGGGCAGCTCCTCTGACTACAGGTAGGTGTTGCACAGGGGGCCCACACATGGAACATGCTTTCTTAAGGCGATGACAAGCCTGTTATTATGTTTGGAGGCAGAGGTCACAAGCATTTTAATTACATGCTACTATTCCCATCCTGTCCTAGACCATGTATTAAACCAGCTTATTTTCTAACCAGGGTGGAAAATAGGAGCTCATAGGGTCTTACTGGAAAATGTAGAATCAGCCTGTCTCTCACTGGCCTTGTGTGAACTAATCTTTAAGCAAGCATGCCTGGATTTGCTGCATCTACATTTCTGTATTGTTGTTCATGATCTCATCTCATGTCAGCTTCACATAACGTGTTTGTCTTAAGGCTTAAACTGACTTTTACACGTGAGTGAGTGGCAATTCAGAGGCTACATAATGTCAAACTTTGTTCAGCCTGAAAGAACATGGTGTGCCCGGCCCTGATGCATACCAGTTTTAAATGCATAGAGCACATTGCCACAACACAATAACCTGACTGAAGTACCGCTATTGTATATTTAAGAACGGCTGCTGTTGCTTTAGGCTTTGTGAGAAACATTTTTGAAATAGCCTTGTGACATGCTCTGCATTGCATCACCTCAGACATGTTTCCCTTCGACCATCACAGAAACGACTTCAAGAAAACAGAACGTTTGATCGCTGTGGATATTGCGACGGCTTTGTTTGTATGTTTTGGCAACCGTGATGAGGTTTAGTAAAAAGAGAAGTGAGAAGGCGTTTGCCCAATTAGGACTGTCCCATTATTGATGAGGAAATGAAATGTCACTCAGAGGTTACACTTGTCCAAGATGAGGAAATACACTCCCACAGATACAATTTTATGAGTTTCTCCTAATTTGGCAGTGATACATTTTTTATGACATTTGACAGAAAGCCGTTGTGATGGATTTAGGTAAACAAATGACTGTTTAGGACTCGGAATAGGAAGGTGATGAATTTCGCTAGAGTTACTTGCTGATTATAGGGCAGTGACTCATTGCAGTGATGACTATGGGAAGGGAGTTCCCTCGGCTTAAAGGTGCTGATCTAAGTTTGGTTAAATGCCAGAAAAAAAGTCTTAGATGAAGACAAGCTGATCACAGGCTTCCTTTTCCTCAGATTTATTTGATCATCACCCAAAAGAAGGAAAAAAAAATGAAACAGTGATTTAATCAGCATAGCATTTGGTATAGACTTCAAACTTGAGCATGTTGACATTTAATAGGACTGGCCGACATGGCTGCCTTTGTAGCTGCATTTAAGGTTCTTTATTTTCTGGTGTTTCCATTATTTGTCCCATCCCAGAAGAAAACATGTGAAGACGTCATCCTGGACCGTTGGACTCTTTTTCCCTGCAATTTATTGACGTTTCATAGACAAAGATAAACAAAAACAAAAAACATCGTTAGATATATCGGTAGTGAAAATAATTGTTAGTTGGTCTCCACTAAAATGTCCCTCTGGGTCAAAAGGAATATTTAATTATCAGTTGTAAAATGCATCTCTCCACCTTGTTTCATGTGTTGCATTGACACAGTTTCCAGGCTTGTTTGTTCTCTTGTTGAGTTGGTGAATGTGTAACCAATGTTGGCGTAAAGTCCCTCCCAAGCTTACTGTTCTTACAGGAAACACGTAATTATGCGGAAGCAAATTGCACTCTGTTAGCCGTTTAATGGGAACTTTAAAGCTAGGGTTGGTAATCTTGAGAAACCAGCGAGGGATGCACTGATAACCGGATCGGATATCGGGCCGATACTGACTCAAATGGCTGGATCAGGTATTGGTGACAATGGGGCCGATCTATTCAATTCAATTCTATGTTTATATACCATATACATTCTATACTGGCATTTTAATTTCTGTTTAAGTTTTGAGCAATTTGTTGCTGCATTAAAAAGTTCATACTTGAAATGTAATTCCTGTTAATTTTGAAGATTTTTTACCAAGTTGCTGATGTGCAATTTGTTATTTTAATAAATATCAATTCAGTAAATTTATATAACGTATTTATTTGTTACAATTTGTTTTACACAGTTAAGAAAGCAATGTTTAAGTCAGGCCTGATGTTGCCTTACAAATAAAAGAATGATCCCAGTCACTTCCACACATTGAGGCATACAGCTTATTAATGAAACACTGGTATCGGATCGGTACTCGGTATCGGCCGATACCCAAAGCCCAGGTATCGCTATCGAAACCGAAAAAGTAGGATCAGTGCATCCCTTAAACCAGCAAGAGTACGCTAGATTTGAAAAATGATCCAACCGAAAAACTGAGCCCAGTGTTGCAGACTCTTTCCCAATGAAAGTAGCTAGAAGCACTAGCTCCAAAAGTCGCTAAATCTAGAGAGAAAGTCGCCAAATCATTCGGCCCGAATAAAATGATTGGACGGGCTTATTACACTCCTGCGACAGCCACTTATAGCGTTTTTTTTCTTTTTATTATTATAGCTGTCGGGATGTAATGAGAATTTCAAAAAATGATTTTGAATAACACTACCGACCCGAGCTTTAAAGCTGCATTTTGGTCGACTAATGGGAAGAAGAACACAGCACTGAACTATCTAGGATTATAAAGTTGTTTATAAGTGAAGTGTTGGCAAACAGTCATACCTGATAGCTGATAGCATTATCACCCCATTGGAGTTATGTTTCTGACCTCCCGACTGATTCCAAAACAAAGAGCTAAAAGAGGCTAAAACTCTGTAGAGCAGCACAGAGCTGCGACACCCGTCACATTACACATATTAATTTCATTCAGTGTTAATAATATGAAAATATTGATGAATGCGGCTTCAGGAACCAGTAAACAGCAGATGGTGAATTCACAGAACCAGACGGCTAAGAGGATTTGTTGGCTGAGTGATGTGACGAAGCGTGAAGGCTTCTGTAGTTAGAGGCAGTCGTCTTGTAGTGCTGCATTAGTGTCACTGACCTTTCACCCCCAGTACAATCTTATTCTTTTAACAAAGTCTAGAAAGACAGGGCGTGCCAGGATTTTTCTACTCTTCAGGAAGCAGCGTCTGACACATCTGATGTTTAATTAAAATAAAACTAATTAAACTAAAATAATTGCGATAAACTATATAATTGTCTATTTCTGTTCTTTTTATGCAACAATAGGACGGTGATGAATTCGCTAGAGTTACTTGATGATTACATTGTTATGTGAATTATATAATTAGAAAAGATGGATGGAAGCGACAACTCTTGCATAACATTCCCAGAGCTGTCAAATACACTGCTGCAGCCGTAGGGGAGGCGCTACGCTATAAATCAAGAGAGTCATTATCCGCACCTCTGTCATTGTCTATTGTATAGCAACAAAATATGCTCTCATATGAGCTGAAATGGAAGAACCTGCTCAACAGCAGCAAGATTCTAGACGGTCAACATTTTTTCCTGACAAGGGAAGCTTGCGCTCAGGTAGACACTTCAGTGGATGATTAAGCAAATTCCCTTTCTAACATTGATTTTGAATTCCCTTGATTGTGCAACGATTACACAAAATGATCAGCTCAAATAATCGCGATAAGGCGATTATGCAATAATAGTATTTAATGTTAATGGTTATTAAAACTGTTGGGCTTTATTTCATCATTTACTGATATGTGTTCGTACTGCAGATAGGCTAGATAGACATGTTTGTCTTTCAAGCCTTTCACAAGGCATTATTACTATTTGCCAAGAATTGTGAAAAGTCTTGACACAGTATGACTACCGGACCCATTATTCAGCACCAAAGGTCACAGAGAACATTTATCACGTTTTAATGTTGTATGCAGTGCTGGAAAGTAACAATTTACCTTACTCAAGTACAATTGTGTGTGCTGACTTGACTGTGACTTGCCCCAAACTGCATGTGATTATCATAAAGTGGGCATGTCTGTAAAGGGTAGACTCGTGGGTACCCATAGAACCCATTTTCATTCACATATCTTGAGGTTAGAGGTCAAGGAACCCCTTTGAAAATGGCCATGACAGTTGTTCCTCGCCAAAATTTAGCGCAAGTTTGGAGCTTTATTTAACCTTTTTCTGCAACAAGCTAGTATGACATGGTTGGTACCAATGGATTCATTAGGTTTTTGAGTTTCTCTTATTCTATCTTCACTCTAGCTTTAAAACTGAGACTAATAGTTGCGTTAATGATTTAAAGAAATAAGTGACGGTAAAATGAATTTGCGTTAATACGTTATTATCGTGTTAACTTTGACAGCCCTAGTTATTACAGACCCGGCCGTATATAAATTTGTTAAAATCAGCTCCACCTTTACCAGCTGCAACATTAAAGTTAAATAATTATTATCCAGTCATATAGAATATATTATTCTGAAATGGACCATTCTGCATAATGAGTACTTTTACTTTTGGTACTTTAGATATATTTTGATGCTCATACTTTTATGCTTTTACTTAAGTATGATTTTGAATGCAGGGCTTTTACTGCTAACAGAGTATTTTTACACTGTGGTTAGCTACTTTTACTTAAGTAAAACTATCTAAATACTTCTTCCACCACTGGTTATATAATACATTAAATAGGGTGGTGGTTTGTCCCTGGATGACCACAAAAATGACCCACAGTTTATGAAATAATCTGTTAATGATGAATCAAATTGTGGAAATCCTTAGGCTCACATTTCTTCTCTAAACATCTCAGACAGTCATTATGGCTTCACTTCTCTTTTTTCTTTAAAATAGAGAAATGAAAGTGGAATATATTTGATTAGACATTTTAAATAAAGAGGCATTTAGAAATGTAGGAATTTTAGAGATCAACTTCGACCGTTCTCCAGCTCAGCTTACAGTGAATGATGAGAATGTGAAAGTGAATTATGAGAATGTCTCATATCACAACTGAAACAAAATTAAACTTGTACTTCTTCTTTTTACTTTTTTTAAATAGCATGCACTTTGAAGCCATCGTGTATTTCTTTAACAAATTCTCCTGGTGATATTTTGCATACTTGCCCGGCAGCTTCCGCTTCTTAAACCTTAATGTTTGGCTCTGTCATCTTCTCTTTCAGGAGGCCCCAGTCGCTTCATGGACCAAGCCCTGTGACCACATTCGGCCCAAAGGCATGCATGCTCCAGAATCCACACACAGTAATGTAAGTCAGACAGAGCAAATAATTCTGTGTCATAAAGAGTGTTTGTATCCTTGTATTTTTTTCCCCCAGTCACGAGTCAGTGTACAACTTTGCATAGTAGTGTCAGTTTAGTCTGTACAGAACCAAAAACCATGAAAGCCAGTTGCTGATCATGTTGAGCAATACTCTGCAGTTTGGGGTCAGTTGGTACACTGTAAATATTTAACCTTTCTTTTTAACTAGAAACAGTAAGCTGTTAGATGGCCCTTACTTATTTGGTAAAAACTTGCCGTTTCAGCCTGAACAGCACTTTCCCGATACTACATAACATAGTGGAATCCTAAAAAACGTTCAAACATTTGGCAAAATGTTTCATATTCTAACACTATATAGATATCCAGAGCATTTATATAACACTAAACAACTATTTTCTATGTAAAGATATAGAGGAGTAATGTCTACCTGAGCAGAGAATGAAGTCACTGTGTGTGTGTGTTGTAATCTGAGTATCTCACTGCTTTGTTGACATCGCCGGGCCGGTAGCTTGTGCTTTTAGTGCATGTTTGTGCATGTGAGCGTGTCCCACTGGCTAGCTCACAGCCGCAGCTCTGCACTGCTCTCATACGGCGGTTACATCTGATAACGGCGTCACAGAAGCGTAGCGCCCACCCTCCAGTTCACCCCCAGGTTGATACTGTTAGCTCTGTCAGCACTGTTGCCTTTGTTTTCACTGTTAGTTGTGAGCCGCCAGCTCAGCTGTTGCCATGTTGAGAGCCATGCAGAGGCAATAGAAATGCTCCAAATCTGGCATTTAGCACCTTTAATGGTTTGACCATCTTTTCATGTAGCTTTAACAAATAGCTTCCTCCTTATTTAAAGTCGATGGGATATAAAGTAATGTAACATCCATGGTGTATAAAAACAAGTATCCAACAGATCTAACCCGTTCCTTGTCGGTGCTCTGGTGCACCTGTTTGCTAAATGCTAAAAAATAATCCGACTATCTACTCCTTATTCAAATTTGACTTGACCAACAAAGAAAATTCAGTTTGGTGGGGTTCAAGAAATTCCATGCAAACATGCTATGTAGTAGATTTTTTTTAGTATGTCCGAAAGTTTAACCTTACTATGAAACCAATAGTACATGATTTACATACTATTTCCGGTAAAATATTACAGTATGCAACGCTGGAAACTATGGCGACATAAATATCCCACATTGCAATACGGTAGTGACGTTGACGGACAGCTCTGTAACGTCAATAACGCTTCAAGTTAAGTGAAAGTGTAAGGTTTCACTTTGCTAGGTGTAATTTATTTTTTAAATTAGTTCAGACTTTATGATTCTCACAAAGCGTTGTTTTGGTCACATGAGGTTGGCATGGGTTACCATGGTTACACTTAACCGGCAAGGAGGCACTCAGGAAGTGACGACGTTAATTACTGCTCAGTGCGTCCGAAAAGATACGTACTACTGTTTATTCACACAAAAGTATGTTGAACGATAGTACACGTATTTGTTATTTAGTGCGTAGTATGAGATTTAATTTCATTACGTGGCATTACCTGAGCCATGATGGAACACCATGTTCTAACTAACCACAACACAGACATCAGCTAACCACATTAGCACAGCAGCTTAATTAAATATTGGTTTGATCATTAAATCAAGTAGCAATCCAAAATATACAGGATGTGGAAATATGAAGAAACAGCCATCAATCACACACTTCATGTTTCCTTTTGACTTGAAGTGAACAAAAATATGTTCTTCTTCTTGTACGAACAGACCGTGCTGCTGAGCATCATGGTGCTAGGTTTTGTTTCTGATGAGAGTAAATCCTTAAAACCCATTCTCCCTGTAACTGGTAAAGACAGCACACAGATCTGTATGGTATACTTCTCCTAAATTGGTTGTTTATGAGAAGCTTTGAGTCCAGTCTTCCACTTAAATTTCTTAATATCCTCTTAAGTAACTTCAGAGTTAGCAAAAAAAACATTGTGCACCGTATGGCAACGTCACATACATATTTATTCTTTATATGCTTGTTTCATGTGTTTTATGGCAGCACTAATACATCAGACATTGCTTATTGTTGTTATGATATTTTCCATCAGCATCATAGATTTGTGTTCTTTCCAAACTTTGCGTTCTGTGGATTTGAACATTGTTTGGCAGGTTGTAATTATGCGGCTGCATCTCAATACTAAGATTGAAGATGTGTTCAAGCACGCTCACACGTCACATCATCATGTCTCTTTACAAAGATGCATCTGTCAACCGCTGCCTGTCCCACCTTTGACTTGATATGATGGCAGGTGAAGTGTTTGTCAAATTAAAAAGGACTAAGGCAGTTACCTGTTATGCATTATTTTGGCTCTACTCCAGCACCTTGGATTTTATCTGCTGGTTGAGACAAACCGTAGTTGATGGGGTTTAAAAGGTGAGACTGTGAGATGAGAATAGCTCTAGCAAAAAACTAGTAAGTAAGACCTTGAGATTACTTTGTCATACAAAGATATTTAATTTACTACCATATAAGACAAATAAAATAAAATAAATATTCACATTTGAGAAGATTGATTAAACGATTATTTGATTAATTGTCCAATACAATATATCTGCAATAAACACATGACCTTCATGAAGCTCCTAACACTCAGTCTGTTTATGTTCAGACTGTGTAAGGGACTGTCTGTACACATGCCGCATTTTTTGCGCCCTCAAATCCATTGTTGTCGATGTAGACGCACGGAAGGCGCACTCGAACACGAGAGTGACGCCATCACGGTGCACAAGCGTTCCCAAGCGCTTTTTTTATCGAGGCGCTTCGGCTGCACCCTGGATAATAATAGTTCAACTTTTAGAACGCTGCAGCGTGCATCGCACGGCATTTGGCGAGTTAATAGTACCTTTTAAATTGGCCAGGTCGCTCTCGGAAAAGATCAATGAGTTTTCATTTTACCTGGTTAAATAAAGGATATATATATATATATATATATATATATATTTAAATTAATTAAAACAACCTACCCAAAATCTCAGGTACCGCACTAATTTGCTTCCTGCTGCTTTCTGCTCAGATCATGGTAACTACGGTTGATAAAGTCATAAAGCTCCGGGAATCCAACAAAAGTCAACGCAATGAGAAAAAATGCTAATAACGTCGGGCACTTTTCCGCTCTGAGTTGAATTTTTTCACCTCGAGGCATTCAGGGTACTACTGTAAAAACGAGGGGCGCACAGAGCGGCTAAAGACGAGACGCTCATTAACACAAGAGCAGCAAGCAAAATGCTTCAATCTTATTGAAAACATTACAAAAAGCCGCACCAGGCTGCTAAAACGTCCTCTGTCTGATCAGGGCCTCAGAGAGGTGTTGGTTCATTCTGTAGACTGATAGTTGACTTACTCACCTGGCAAGATAACATAGTTTTATGATGTAATACAGTGTGTCAACACAAATTACTACAGAGTCATATCAGCATTATTCTGATATTCTGACACTTCACAAAGGCGTAGGTGTTTCATAGTTGCGGAACTTTTCCATTCATATTGCGTTATAGATGGCAGGTGTTCATGTTAATGTGTCCAACTTCCTTAATCTCCTTAGTGAATCAGTCAGCAGAGTTATGAAAGACTCCTGATGTTTTCCCGTTAAAGCCTTGTCAGACTGTTGGCCTTTTGACTTCCTCGGTCACATAAGTGGCTCCTAGCACTGTTTGTCTTAGGCAGCCGTAATTAAGGATTAGCTTCCTCAAAGCTGCTAGACAGGTTAAAATTGGCAAAACCAGGCTATCTTCATTCCAAAATAAAGGTTAGGCTGTAGTGCTTTTAGGAAGATGTAGTTCCACAGAGAAATACTGTGCAAATGTACTAAGATCAAGTAAAGTAGTCACAGTTTAGAACCATCCAAACTGAACTGACCGCTTCATTCACTCTCTGTGGAAGGGTGTGGTTGTGATACTGCTTTTTTGTTTGTTTGGCATTGCTTTTGTTATCAATCGTTGGAGACCATTTGTTCAACTACATACAGAATCTCCACCCTGACACCGTCAACACACCCTGAAACAAAATGACCCAAAGAGTCATTTTAGAGCCAGCCTTGGCGGGACACTGTGTTCTACATTTTTTACCTGCCGCGAAGCTGACGTGGGCGTATTGATATAATTTCGTGCTGCACTTCCCCTTCCTGCATCGTCAAGCCACATTGTCTCTTCTTGGACATGTGTCATCAAATAAAATAGGAATTTTTCTGGCTTAGTTTATTAATTAATGTAATTAATTAATTAATTAATTAATTAATTAATGTAATTAATTAATTAATTAATTAATTAATTAGTTTATTTATTCTTTAAGGGTGAAGTTTTGACATTGTTTCCTTTAATTAACCGCAGGATATTAAGCTTTTTTTTTTTTTATAATAATAATAATGGATTACCGAATGTGATTAATTTTATACAGTAATAAAGTGTCATCCTTTGTTATTTTAGGTAATTTACGTCATTAAGAAATGAATCCTTTGAATAAAGAAGAAGAAGAATTGTGGCACATAATTGTGGGTTAAAGTACCTGTCATTACAGTGGATATACTAGTTTGAGGAAAAGCATGACATTGTGGTGTTTCAGTAAATCACACCCGTCCAATAAGGAAAGCCCTGGAAGTAGGCGGGCTCAACACAGCAGAGTGGGCTGGACTGAGATGAAGTCAACTTTAAGATGAGTGAGAGCTGTAATTCAGCAGCAGAATACACCAGGAAGGTTTAGTGTTAATTCCTCGTTGGGACAAATATAGCCTCAGTGGAATCAGCTCGAGGGCTTGTTAGCTGATCCTGGATCTGTCCACAGCGCATGGTGAGACTCTCCGCCTCTCTCAGCCTCTCAGACAGCCGGTGGCTGACTCACAGCAAGAAGTGAACTGACTCTCCGTTGCGCCAGCTGCTTTACAATGTGTAGCAATCGAGGAAGTTGTTGGAGGTAGAATGAGCCGTTCTGTCAGCGCGGGCCACCGGGACAGAGCCCCGTTCTCCAGCTGATATCGACCTGAAGCAGCATCCTTGTTACATGTGTACAGCCATGAAGTTCAACCAGTGCGTACTGCAGGACACTCCTGGGAGCCTCAGTGAGAACAAAGTGTGGAAATGGTGAGAGCATCTTCACTATGTCTTTCTTCACAGAGAGAATATGTTTGATAGGTGGATTATTAACTTGCAGCCTCAGGCAGCTCGTAGTAATATTAAACTAATGTCATGCTTCAAAGGTTTAGACAAAATAGAACTATTGGCTTGGCTTGAATGAATGAACCTTTATATTTGTCCTGGGTGTGTAGCGTTGGACTGATTTGTCTTTCGGAGGCTGATATCAAGGTTTAATTGTACCGTGTCAAGCGGTATTTGTAACACTTAAGAAGTGGCGTGTTATCACAGACAGGCTGTTGTAACAGCATGGCCCTGTGGTGTGGACAGAGCGGGGTTGTTGAATGAAAGGGGAAGGTCAGGCTGTGGATGCTTTGAGGTGGTCGGAGGAGAAACTGTCCATTGAATAGATCACAGCTCCGGCTTGTCCCCGCTTCGTATGCTAATCAAGTTTTGCTTTGTATCCTGTATTTGTATTTGAAACCAGGCCTGCAGAGCTTCCGTTTTGTTCTTGTTCATGGTCGGTTTAATCGGGTTCACTTAAAGGGTAACTTCGGTATTTTTTAAACCTGGACCCCATTTTTTCATGTGAAACTGACTAATAGGGGACAACAGTATGTGAAACTGGTCCAGCATTGAGGGAGAGAGCTGTAAACGGCAGCCACTCACAGGCTGCTAAAAGATTAATCTAAATATGTTTTATACATTCCTTAAATGACAGATGTTAGGATGTGGACACTCTTTATTTTTCTGCATTTACAGCAGTCAGAAGCATTACTTTAAATCCAATGACAGATGAGACTTCAGTCTCTCTCTATTTGAACAAACATCATTATGAAAGTGGTAGCAAATCATCTGATGTCAAAATCGCATCAGAGAAGAGATGAGGAGTTTTGTTTTGAATAAAAGATTTGTTTGTTTTTGAAAAGCTGACTTTTCAGAATGAAACACATCACAATAGGGGCGAGGTGGCCTAAATAGGTGGTGCCTGAGATTCTCCAAAAACCGCCTGGATTGCTGAGTTTCTGTCAAAGACTTGGCTTGAGCTCTACTGCAGGCACTGAAGGACTTGTGATCACTATAAGCTTAAGACGTCTCCCAAGGGAACCTGACTGCATTTTAGGAAATGCAGACTAAATCCATCTTAGGTTATGAAATTGAAATGTATAGGTGACTTGTTGTAGAGCTGTCCAGGCCCCTCTGAAGTGTCTATCATTCTTTCTGGTCCGGTCTGACCTTTTCCATTGCCGACTCGCTGTACAGCGTTGACCTGAAAATAGTTTGAATGTTGTCTGAAATTGAGGCCACATGTTGGTTGTGGGCAGTTTAGTGTTAATTGGTATCGTTAATGTCCTTTTTCAAGGAACACATTTTGACTCGTCACAGTAGGAAAAGCACAGCTGTAAATAATTAAATGAATGATGGCTGAATTCCAGTTAACTGCTTTGACTTCAGGTTCCTGGCATCGGCATTATGGCTCACTGTCAATCTCACTGGAACACTTAAGACAAATTAGACAATTTTTGTTTAATTACACATTAAACAATAGAACAGAGCTATTTTCTATTGACGTCACTGAACTCAGCTGAAAAGTCAGATAGTTGTGTGAAATTTGACAACCAGCGGTGCGTCACCATGCATTAATGGAGTAAACACACTGATAATGACACATTTGGAAAATATTTATGTATGACACACAGACTAAATGGTAATATATGCCTTTAGTGGACACCATGCATGAAAGGGTTAATGGAAACGTATGAGTACCTGTAGCTTCAGGTGGCTCCAATGACCTCTTCTGTCTCATTTGCTGCAGACCTGTCCTCACAGCGCTGAATCAGCAATATGTTCATGTTTATTTGTATATTTAATCACAAAAGAAGGTCAAACAGAGGAAAATAAACAGGAAACAATACATGTGTAGGAGGGAAGAGTTAATAGGGAAGCATGAGTAGGCCATCACGCACGAAAGCAGGCTTTACATGCATCATCACATTGTGAACTAGGAGGTAGTTGCTAATGTAAACACAGTCGTATGTTGGAAAACAATTTGAGTATTAATTTCTATATCTTGGATTGAACATCAGTACACGGAGATCGTGTGTGCAAGAAGCATGAAACACAAATGCTGACCTATGTTAGCAAAGTAACACCACTTTCTCTCCCGCGTGCCGATCTCTTACATTTGTGCTTCTTTTTTAGGCATGATGATATGATCGTTAGCGTAGCTTTGTCTTCATCTTCTTCTTCTTCTTCTTCTTCGGGATTTACCGATCCAATACCAGTGTTTAATTAATAAGC
>CAKAKR010037689.1:2715-26020 GCA_916700685.1 Adelosebastes latens
CCTACCATTAAAATTATAGACCGTTCTTTTCTTTGTAAGTGGGCAAACTTACAAAATCGGCAAGGGATCAAATACTTATTTCCTCCACTGTATATATAACGTATATATACGTTATATTTTGAGCCGGTAAGTCGGCTAGCGGCCCGCCTGAGGTTTTCTAGTTATGGAGCTTCAGTAGGGCTCCTGAAGGAGCTAGGTTTTCTGTTTTGTTTGTGGTTAAATACAAACCCCTTCTGACAGCCAAGCTGACTGTCTTTGATTGCTGTCCTCTGCTGTCCTCTGCCCAACCCTCTACCAGCGACCCCTTTCACATTACATCTTAGAGCATATGTCAGGTCTCTATGCTCGGTAGCCTGTACTGCACGCTCACATTAGCAGCTCTGAGTCTCTCTGCGTCTCAGCAATTATGTTTTTAAAAAGGCTGTTTAATGAAATTATGGCTACACTTAAACAGTGTTCATTCTGTAGTAGTGCTGGAGAACCCTCGTCCTATAATTAACAGTGCTACCTGATGCATACTGATGAATAATAAACCAGATATACAACCTCCTATTAAAGGGGGAAATCACCACCTTTTATGTGGATGTCCAATCAGTGTTGATGGTAAATAAAGTCGATTGAAGCAATAAATTCCTGAGAGTTATTCCTCCGAGCTGAGCTGAAAGTTCTGCTGCTCATGCCAGGAATGTCTACATGTACCAGGATGCACCATGGATGCAGTACCACCGTTTGGCCACTACAAAGATTTGCCTCAAAGCTTGGTGCTCTTCCTGCATGGGGGCTTGGGATCCTCTTACAAACAGTCTCTTTAAATAAATGCATTTAGACGGAGAACTCGTTTTTTTCCTCTCATCAATAAAACAAACAGAACGCTAGCTTTTCATATTAGATTCAGTGTTATAAGTAGGCTACAATTATCGGAACAATACGAACGTTGAGGCTCCCTCGTGACTCAAAGGTGTACTGCAGATATTAATGTTAAACCACTATGGAAACAATTCTACAATTTTATTTGGCAACCCAAATAAAATGTCCTGCGACCCACCTGTGGCTCCCGGCCCAGTCTACGGGAACGACTGATCTAGAGCACAGCGGCCCTGGTTACGCAGAGGCGGAGACTAGAAATCCAAGCTGAAATAGCCTGTAGTTCTTCTTTGCATCCAACTACATCACTGTCAGGTTAAATGACGGAGCTGGATGCAGGAAGGTCAACAGATTTTGCAGCTGCAAACTCAGCTTTCTGGACAGAGAGATGTCAGACTGGTGAATCTCGTGAATGTCAGCAGACATGTCCACAAGATAAATGGATGTTACATTAACATTCGTGTGAATGCACAAGTCCAAGTGTCTTTGAGGTGACACAGTGAACCTCTTCGCTCTCACAGCATTAATAACAGCCACATCGCCACCAGTCTGTTGGGAAGCCGGCTTAATCTGATTATTAACGGTAGCACTGATGGTTTTACAGCAGCAGGAAGGCTGGTGTGTAATTACTGACTGCTGACGGGTGAAGGTCCACGGCAGCCAACCGTCAAGTGAGGACACACAGGGAGGCTGTGGTCGGGAGACGATCAGATCTTCAAGGTTCATGCAGCTGGAATGTGGAGTAAACCAGCGGCTTTATTTACAGCACACAATGGTGATTTTAGGCCTTTTCCATGGCAGACATTTTAGCAAAGCACGGATTAATTCTTAATTAATAATGACAGCAGACTATTATTGACTATTATTGCACTATTATTAGTGCAGCAAAGCCAAATTATACCATTGACCAGTGGTACTCCACCTGAAATGAATGTTTTATTGTGAAAATGCTCACTTCCTGAATGCTTAAAAAGTTGTAGGTTCATTTTTTATACCCCTACCAAAAAGGAGTTTATTCAAGTGTGCTATTATGATACTTCTTTTAAACTGAAAAATAAGAGAGTACACTTTCAGAGATATACTAAACAAAAGTATACTTAAGTATATACTTGTCTTCTACTGACAAGTACACAGAAAAGTCCAAGTATACTTGGCTTATAGGCCTACTTGTACTTAATCTTTTGATCGAGATATAGGCTACTTAAGAAAAAGTATAATACATAAATCATTAGCTGAGGACTTTAAGTTAAAGTATACAAAGTATACTTTCATGTACTAAAAAGCAGAGATGCTCACAAGTCATTTCTGACATAGACTTGTGCAACGACTGGCTGAACTCTCCTTTCTTGCAGCTTCTGCAGGCTCTCATGACACAATTATCAAGAATACCGAATCATAAAACAACAACACCGTCATACGTACCAGCTCTGCAGTGGTACGTAGGATACTGGTTCCAGTAAACAATAACCTCCCACTGAGTCTGAGAACATCCTCCCAGCACATACTATCTATCAAAGTCAGCGAGCTGCTGCTGCTGCTGCTGCACACACCCCCAGTACTTGTAATAGAAGCATCACAGCTTTTATTCAGTGTGGACAAACATCACTCTCCAGTGTGTGAGTTACTGTGACAAAGTGAGTTGCTTCACTTTTAGCAATGTGGTGGGTGGTGACACATGTTTTCCCCCTGGAGGCCTCCCGTACACTAACCCAGACGCACTCTGAGTCTGAGCGCAGGCAGAGTGCATCAGGACATTCAGTACTTGTTTTAGCTGGTGACATTTTTAGGCTAAGTGGTATTCTGACCTTGAGTCAGTCAGGGTTTTCTGGGTCTGTATCATTTTAAAATGTTCTTGTTCCGCAGGGCAACAGAAACCCTGATAACATTCCTGACTAATTTCACATTGTGCCGTCGTTCACTCGCTCACATTCAAAGGCAACATCTGCACACATATTTTACATTTATGAAATTCATCCCTGGTCTGCAGAGGCCTCTGGGTGCCGGCCCCAAAGGGCTGCCAGAGGACAATAATGCAATAACATCTATTTGCATTACTTGTGTGTGTGTGTGTGTGTGTGTCTGTGCAACCCCGTCTCCTACAAAATGACCTTCTCATACAACTAAACTGCATTACGTTTCCAGGTAAACATTTTCTCCTGGATTACGGTTGCAGCTTCAAGCTGTTTTAAACACGCGGTTAACGTTGTAAATCGAAACAAAACAAAACTGCTTGCTTAGGTTTAACAAAAAAAATATCATGGTTTGGCTTAAAATGACTGTTTGTTACGTTATTAAACCACGTTATTTTCTGTAGTTCTTTAGAGCCAAGGTGAGACAGGATTTAGACATTTGACGCTGCTTGCTTTGCACTAGATGTCTAAATGTCACTGCAGGACTTCCAAAGCCTTACGGAGGAGTTTGTGTTTGTTCAGCTGAGGTATAAAAGCACAACTTCAACCTCAAGTGTCGGGCTACAGGCAGTCATGTATGTGTGTTGTTTCTGTTTCAGAGGACTCTTTGTGAACCGTGTAGGAATTTCAATGGAATGTCAACGGGGTGCTGGATTTAATGACGATGATGTTACAGAAGCCATTTGAGAAGAAGTGAAATTAAATCACAGACAGTATCATCAAACTCTTTGATTAACATTACTGTGCAGTAACTAGAATTGAATTGTGGGAAATTATTAGCACTGACATGATTGTGTGTGTGTGTTTTTGTGACATTAGTGCACATGCCAAGGCCACGTGAGTTGAAACCGCAAGACTTCTACAAATCAAATATTATGTCTACTGGTCAGAGTGTTTGTTCCCTCCGTGTTAATCAAATATCCCAAAAGGGTTCAGTGAGAGTTTAATTCAAGTAGAAAAGGGTGAACGGTGTGAAAGCTGTAAATCAATTGAGAGATTCTGTCAGCGTGTAATGATGCTGGTCAAAGTGTCCGTTATTAAACATGAACTCAAGTACAGTATACTGCGACTATATTCAAGGTCACGTTAATCAACGTGTTATCAACTCATTAAACAATCAAATGGAAATCAAGACGGTCCACCACATCATTTAAAACCACTTCATTTCATTTCTGCCTACTGGAGGTGGCGACAGTTAGAAGTTAGACTTTCCATGTATAATAGCTCATGAGCAGATCTTGGTGGAGTCAAAACTACAGTATCAAACTGTAGCTCTGAATCCTAATGGAATGTTTTTAGGGTCAGTAAATCAATTTAATTCTAGCAGTGACATGATAAGAATGATGTCAATGAGTAACAGAGCAGATATCAGGGTACAGGATGGATGTGTTCAGCAATCACAACCACAGCTATCAGCTAACTTACTTAGCCAGAGTTAAGGTCTTTACACATCGGGGGTGTGACGAATAAACGTAATTATATTAAAATGTCTTTTATTATGAAAGGTAAGAACAGGAGGAGTGGATCTGGTCTGCGATGCCTTTGTCAAGATTGAAAGGAGTAATAAAGTTTGTCGTCTTGGTTCAGACTGTCGTTGTTTCATAAATATAGGCGCAGGTTCTGCACGTGATTGGTTGATGCATTTATTCGCGGAAAGCTCAGAAAAATCCACCTCGTTCCGAGACAAATCGTCACTTTTTTGCCGCATAATATTTGTGTTAAAGTACTCGTGACAAAAAAACAGTTAGAATAAATATATTAACGTGCAAAATCGATTGCACAAAAAAATAAAAAACGCATAAAAAGCTTAGCATAGCTTAGCACAAAGACCAGCTTGCCTGGCTCTCTCTGAGACTATATCGATCTTCTCATCTTAAACTGCATTCATGTGATATTGAAATAATCGGAAAAATTGGTTTTATTCACGTAAATTCCCCCTCAAGTCGGAAAAAAATCGGAAAGTCTGCGATTTCCTTATTTTTATATTTCCTTTTATTTAAAGGTCCCATATCGTGCTCATTTTCAGGTTCATACTTGTAATTTATGTTTCTACTAGAACATGTTTACATGCTGCAATGCTAAAAAAATAACTTTATTTTCCCCAACTGTCTGCCTGAATATACCTGTATTCACCCTCTGTCTGAAACGCTCCGTTTTAGTGCATTTCAACAGAATTGCGTTGCTAAGCAACACTCTATGTTTACTTCCTGTCAGCTGATGTAATTCACATACACTGCAACAGGAAATAAACTGGGACACATTTAGAATGTTTACGTTTAAAACTGTGTAATGGTCTAAATATTGTATATTTGTGACATCACAAATGGACAGAAATCCTAACGGCTTGTCTCACTTTTTACAATATGGGACCTTTAAAGTGCTCATATTTTGTTTCTTTTGTTTTGCTTTTTGCACCGTGTTGTATCTTGCTTTTTGTTTTTACCGATGCTTCTTGTTTTTTGCACGATCCCCTTTGCTGCTGCACACTGCAAATTCCCCCACTGTGGGACTAATAAAGGAATATCCTATCTTATCTTATCTTATCTTAAAATTGTGCCATGTTGACGTCATATTGGTTGTTGTCCATATAGAGTGACCTACGGTAGATTAGTTATAAAAGTTATTTATTAGCATTAACCCCGATAACAAGTCGGGTAAAGCAAATGAACAGCTATTAACATGTTGTTTAAACGCTCTGAGCAATAAAATACAACACATCTTCTTTGTAGCCTCCATGTTGTTTCCACATTACGACTTAAAGTGTGTGTGTCATGAACACCGAAGTCGGAAGAATGACTTCCCAACTCGGGAAATGGGACAATCCAAGGAGCACATGAATGCACCATAACATAAATACGTGTTTCCCAAAATAAATCGCTATTCCTTTGTAACAAAGCTTCCAACAGTGCACATGTATAGCCGTATGCAATGTTTTTGTTTTGGTCCCTCTTTAAAGAGACCGAGACAGACGACATGAGGGACAGACACAGAAGAAGGAAGAGAGAGATCATTACTCCGTCCCCAAATTATACACAGCCTTCAGTCTGTAGTGGAGTTGCTCCGCATGGTGCTGTTGACACTGTGAAACTCCTTATTTAACTAATGACAGCTCCGTGGATACCGGGCAACAACACTCACTGCTATAAAGTGCACATCATCACAACTGTCACCAGGCTGTAAATAACTGTTAAGAACTGAGTAACGCTGCCGGCTCCTATATCCATATTTGTTGGCGGCCGTAGAAACAAAATCCCCTCAAAGGTTCAAGATCAATGTTATTTATCATATGCACAATCTGGGGATATTGCCCATTATGGTTATGAACACAGCGACAACAGCACCACAGAGAAGCATTAGCTTTTGAGTTATACCCCAGCGAGGGCTCTGCGGCTGTGTTTGAGGTGTCTTCCTTTGCTGTAGTAACTCATCCTCTCAGGTCAAACTTCTTCTTCTTGATGTCCCCCATAGCGATGGCTCAAACTGATATTGTCTTATCTTATGTATCGACCGGCAGCACCTGCCCAGACTAAATCAATAACTTCTGAAATTCCATCGCTCTGGCCTTGGACCAAATGTTTAAGTGCCCCCCTGCATCATGTTGTTGCTGCATGTCCAGTCTCCTGCGAGACACTTATCATCAGCATGTCCCCGATAGGGCCGGGAACGAGGCTTAATAGTTGACCTATTAGAACACGGCTTCCGGTACAACACATCCATCACTGAGGCTGTGGATGAGCCGGTTCTAACTGTGCTGACAGGAATCGCTCATTTTCACAAGATAAATGACAGAATAATCCAAAGCTAGAGTGAAGATCCTGGTATCATATGAGACTATAAAACCTGATGAATCCATCGGTACTAACCATGTCATACTAGCTCGTCATGAAGGAGGTTAAATAACACTCCAAACTTACGCTACATTTTGGCGAGGAAAAACTGTCATGGCCATTTTCAAAGGGGTCCCTTGACCTCTGACCTCCAGATCAGTGAATGTAAATGGGTTCTATGGGTACCCACGAGTCTCCCCTTTACAGACATGCCCACTTTATGATAATCACATGCAGTTTGGGGCAAGTCATAGTCAAGTCAGCACACTGACACACTGACAGCTGTTGTTGCCTGTTGGGCTGCAGTTTGCCATGTTATGATTGGAGCATATTGTTTTATGCTAAATGCAGTCCTTGTGAGGGTTTCTGGACAATATCTGTCATTGTTTTGTGTTGTTAATTGATTTCCAATAATAAATATATACATGCATTTACATAAAGCAGCATATTTGCCCACCCCCATGTTGATAAGAGTATTAAATACTTGACAAATCTCCCTTTAAGGTTCATTTTGAACAGATAAAAATCGATTGACAGCCCTAAAAAATACATTTGAAGTGGGATAAATTATCAAGATAAATATATCAAAGACACATGTGATGATCATGCATCTGCTGAATTAAGGTCTGCCACATGTTTTGGTCCAGTTCCGGCCCTGGTTTATCATGTTGGATAGCAGTAGCTTCACTCCGCTTCCTTGGCGCCACATCACCTCATCAGAGACGATATATAAACTGCAGGTCGGACTCAGCATTAATTAAATGAACTGCATGATAAGTATTTTATTTTCCACAAACAAAACAATGGAAAAAAAAACCTGGTTACTGAGGAAACATTATCAGCAGTCTGATAAAGCAGCACTTCTCTCTCTTCCTTGTCTCAAATGAGTCACCTGTCTCCGAAACACGAATGTGTCACATGAATAGCTCGCCGTAGCTCATCCTCTAAATGTATGCTCTCACGGTGTGTGTAGTGTCTGCAGGCTTTTGCTGTGGCTATTGGATCACTGTGCTGGCTATTGTATGTCATAAGAGATGATAGAGGAGTGCGGTCCAGAAGGCACACAGGCACACGCCCGACAGAGTCACAGCCACATCGCAGGCCTGCCGGAGCCACCGCTCGCCATTCACCGCGGTAAGCCTTAGATTCCCCGCCACTCCGTGGGTTCCTCCCATGATGCCATCTCGCTCTCTATTCACACCGTCTTGGCTGACTGCCCTCTGTGCAAACACCCGGCGACTGGGAACCCTTTGTTCTGTGTTAATTTGCAGATGAGATGAAAGAAAGGAGGGGAGGCAAACAAACATGATTACACATCTTTCAATGTGCAAGAGAGAGACAGTTAATGTGGGGAAATTACACCATCTTGTGGCGAATAGGTGCAAGAAGAGACGACTCACCGAGACAGCTCTGCAGTGGCACAGTGACAGCAATGACAACAACAGAGATAAGAGATGCATATGCCTATAGAGAAATGAGAATTTAAATAAATCATCACGTTTTTCTTTCTGAAAATAGCAGTCCATAGTGTCTTTAATGTCTTATTCATGATGAACGTCCAATTAGCATTTTCACACATTTCAATAATTAAAGGTAGATCTACATAATCAAAGGAGGATAATAAAGTGTAAAGTGTGCAGCTTGTGGTGTGATGGGTTTTTCTTCTCTTACTACATACAGTACGAGTTAATTGCCTTCTGCCTACCAAGAGGAGCTGTGCACCGTTCTGAGTCATTCTCCTCAAGGCTTTCCCCATCTGGACTCGGAGCAGAGCTAAAGAACAGGGCGTCACTGCTCCGTCTTCCTCCGTCTCCACACATCTGAGGAGGTGAAACAATGGAGACTGTGTTACACACGATAACAGTAGAAGCACATCATTGAAAAATGATAAGAATGGTGTCAGACGTGGGAGTCCAACATGGATGTGTTTAGCAACGACAACAAGTTCTCTTATGGAATGAAAATGTCCATTTGATGGATTCCTCTGTTTCATTGTCTAAGTATAAAAGAGACTTAGAAAAACAGCAATGACTCCTGCTTCTTTGTATTTTTTGTTGTTGTTTGAACTTTACTTCTACACTTTGCACTCTTTATTTTTATATGTGAAATGTTTTGAACAGTAATATCTAAAATGTACTGGTGATTTTTGTCATGATAGTAATTTGACCTATTGTACAGTATGTTCTTTAGGTGTGTTTTTTCATATAAGCCATTATAGGTTTCTACCCTCACACACATTTTACATTCCTTTCATGTGAGATTGTATTTTAATGTGATTTTTGTGTGTGAAACAAATAAACAAATACACACATAAAGAGGAGTTCATACCACTCTCTAATGTCTGTTCGGTAAATATGAAGCTATACCACTAAATTCTGGCTTAGCTTAGCATAACGACTGGAAACAGGGGAAAACATTATGGCGGAGAAACAGCTAGCCTGGCTCCGTCCAAAGATAACAAATTCCACCGACCAGTACCTGGAACCATAGATTGTATATATAAGAAATGGACGTTTAGTCACCGTGACATCACCCATTGGTTTGTGGACTGTTGTTTTGAAGCATTTTGGCCGTCGCCATCTTGGTTTTTTGCAACCATAGGTGACACGAGAGGGCGGAGCTAAGTACAACCGAATGCTGAATAAGACATTTTTAGGCGACCAAAATGTTACTTTCATGAATTGAAAACAATGTGAAAGGGTTAACGTTCTTAAGACGAAAACACGGACAACTCCCAGACCGGACAACGCCGTGGTAGCGACCTGTCAATCACCAGGTAGCCACGCCCCTAAAGCATCCCCTGCTTTATGGTCTATCTGACTCTAAATGGGACCATAATTACTAAATGAACATCATGCTGTATTGAAGAAGACTTGAAACTAGTGATTGAGACCATAAACTCATGTTTACAATGTTTACTGAGGTAATAAATCAAGTGAAAAGTAGGCTCATTTTCTCACAGACTTCTATACAACCAGACTTCTTTTAGCAACCAGAGGAGTCGCCCCCTGCTGGCTGTTAGAGAGAATGCAGGTTTAAGGAACTATCTATCTATCTATCTATCTATCTATCTATCTAACTATCTAAGCTGTTTCTAGTCATTGTGCTAAGCTAAGCTAAAGGGCTATGTACAAAAACAAACAAATCTTCCTGAACCATTTACACATATCAAATATCAAACCTTCATATTTGTGTTAAACTAAAATTAGAAGCACATTATATCGCAAGTAAAATTTTAAAAAAAGCACCTTTTTAAGATCTTCACCACGATGTCCTGCTCGCCATCATGTGACACATCAAACAAGCCGTGGACGCTCGGTGGAAGAACGTGTCCTTGTTGTGCCAAAAGGACCAAGTTGAACATTCCCTGTGTGAGAATACAATCACAACAGGGTCTGATGGGTTACTCACAGAGAGAGTGTCTCCAAATAATAACACAGTATAATGCTGTGTGTTGTTTTTATTGCGGTGGGCCTGAGCCCGTGAAGGTTTAATTAAGTTTATCATAGGGTGATGAGATTACATCCCGAGTAAATGTGTCACCTGAGGGCTGCCTGCTAGAGCGGCTCTGCCATACATCGATATGGCTCGACCGAGCGAGGATAATGAGGAACCGTAGTAGTGGTCTCCCATTTTCAGCAGAGCTATAAAAGAAGATAAATACTTGGTGTTTATTGAGCAGATTGACAGACGGAGGGAGAGGTTACAGCGAAAATGAAATGAGAGGAACTCACCGGATGGATGTGGATCATAGTTTAATATAGAGTAGTTGTGATATCTCCACTGACAATCATTACTGAGATTCAGTTCCTGTGTGCAGGGCGAGAGGAGCAGAGCAATGATGACAGTTATGTTATCAACTGCTGACAATTTCCCTCTGGCTTCTTCTTTTCGTATGTGACTGGAATTATGTGCAATTTCAACTCCAACTATGAGACGTTGAGTTTTATGCAGGGAAGCACTTTAAGAACAAATTTCGTCCACGAGTTGTTTTTATTTTTAGTACCCATTGATTTCTAGGATGCACCAATGTTTTCTTATTTTTGTAAGAGAACATTTTATGGTCGAGAGCATTCTTACCAAGATGAGAAACAAACATCTTCTTATTCACAGTCTATTTGTTTGTCCAGCAAGAAAACATACGTTTTAAAGGTGCAGTGTGAAGGATTTGGAGCCATCTAGTGGTGAGGTTGCAGATTGCAACCAACTGAAACTTCTCCCGTGTGCCAAGCGTGTTGGAGAACTACGATGGCCGACGTGAAAACGTGAAAGTCCCTATCTAAAGCCAGTGTTTGGTTTGTCCGTTCTGGGCTACTTACTGGCTCATAAATGACTCATTCTAACTCAACGAAAACACAATGATTCTTATTTTCAGGTGATTATACACTAAAGAAAACATACTTATTAATATTATATTCAATTTCTACAAATAGATCCCCCTAAATGTTACACACTGTTCCTTTAAATTTGAGGAACATAAAACGTATGAATATCATATAATCAAATTTAGGTTATATGTTTTAGAGTAATAATAATGATTGGGTTATTAAAGAAACTTAGGGGGCGATTACGCTAACCTGCCCTTATATTGTGTTTAGGGGACGTTACCTATGCTAATACCTGCCCTTATATAGTGTTTAGGGGACGTTACCTATGCTAATACCTGCCCTTAGTGTTAGCTTTACACTAATATCTTCTCTTATATAGTGTAGGGGACGTTACCTATGCTAATACCTGCCCTTAGTGTTAGCGTTACACTAATATCTTCTCTTATATAGTGTTTAGGGGGCGCTACACTAATACCTGCCCTTATATAGCGTTTATTGGGCGTTGCCTTTGCTAATAATAATAATACATGCTCTTATATAGTGTTTAGGGGGCGTTACCTATGCTAATACCTGCCCTTATATAGCGTTTATTGGGCGTTACCTAAGCTAGTATCTGCCCTTATGTAGTGTTTACATGAATAAATATAAAGAGAATTTTAACAGAGTGTTGCTGCATGAGGCCCAATTACTTTCAGAATTGTGCTGAAAATCAGATGTAAAGAGAAACAGTCATTGATTTGTTAAAGTAAGGGTTAAAAACCAGAGAAATAGCATCCATTTACCTCACACAGGTGTGCAACATTGCTCTGGGCCAAACCCAGACCAGTTTCAGCTGCCAGAACATACTTCACAAACGCTCCCCGCCTGTTTGCAACGCAGTAAAACAAACAGGAAGAAGCACAGATGAATGGTAAAGACCAGAGAAAATGATTAAATGAGGACAATTGAAAAGTAATTGAAATAAATGTCCCCACCGAGCGCCCCGGAGGTAGTCCTGGAGAGCGTCTCTGATCATAAATCCAAGGTGTCCATTCCGTTCACACACCTTTTTTAGCATTCTGCACAGAGGGTAAAGGACGCCTGATGAATTATGGAATATGACTTCCTCCACATGAACGGGAAAATATTGTAACATGATCTAAAAATAGGTTCTGATTCGTTGAGGTCACTCTAAAAAAGCTGCAGCAGGAGCTCCTTTAAATTCATAAGATACCAGAGGAACAATGGTAAGCAGCTCTGTGCCAGACAATAATGCAGAGACAGTGACTCTTATTTTTAGATATGCAAATACTGGGTTGTGACCTTGAATTAGCCACTGTCATTGAAATTAGATGCCACTGAGCTGCAGGCTACAGTGCAACAGCCCATAACAGAGCTTTCTTCGCCACTAACGAAAGCCTCTTACATCACAGCCCTCTCCACATCCTGAGACACCCCTTCCAGGCTTCCTGTCGAAAGGTACCAAGCCGCCTCCACCGATGCCACTACATGACCGAGCCCAGACGCGTTCAGGAACAGCAGGAATGCAGCCGTCTGTGGACCACAAGGGAGATACATCAGCTCATAGCGGATCAGTGATGGAACTACATTTTCACAAGGAGTGGGACTCAAACCTCGTTCTTCCGCGGCCTCTCCGGGTTTTCCCCGCTGATATGATAAAGTCCCAGGTTAAACATCCCATCAGCGCTCCCGTTCAGCGCCGCCTGCTCAAAGTATTGCACTGCTTTTTTGTGGTCGTTCAGTATAATCCCATGGTACCAGCCCAAACCATTCAGGGCGTTAATTGAGCCCTAAAGCAAGGAAACAGGCAGTGAAGGCACACACTGTAAACACAACAGATTGATCACTGGGAGTAACGCACAGCACGTACCATCGCCGCAGCTTTCTCCATCAGCTTCAAACCTCGGCTTTGGTTTCTTTTCACTCCCTCTCCCTGGAGGAATCAATCAGGGAATCAATAAGTGTCAAAACACACACAGACACACACATAGAAAACACCCAGTGTTTAATCATAACAAACAGCTAAAAGAGTCTTTATAATGCTGCAGAACCTTCATCAGCATGAGGGAGTAGTCGTACATCGCTGAAGGATCCCCCATCTGCAGAGCGCTTCTTTCAAACCACTTCACCGCACTCGCTAGGTCCTTAGAGACTCCATGTTGTCCCCAGTAGAGAAGCGTTCCCAGGCGTCTCTACACATAATGAGAGTTTTCATTGGCTTGTTCTGAAGCAGCCGATTCGACTGTTATCGGGCCATTAAATAGGCGTTATCGGTCGCTATAAACACCTTACATGTGGGTCTGTAGGGGCCTACTACGTCCACTAAGTTCTGACATGTTGTAAAACTGAATGAAACATTATGTTTGGGACACAAAAATACAACTTTTTTTAGGTTTACAAAACAAAAACATTTGTGGGGTGAATTGCCGTAAAGTGGGACACTATAAATCTAGGTTTTGTAACAGCAACAGTGGTAAAATTACTGAACGTGGGATCATTGCACATTTAGCCTTGAGTGTTTCCTACATTAATTAAGGTGACACTTTTCAGTGTCCCACATTTCAGACATGACTGTCTCACATTAGGAAATCAAGATTTGTCTGAGAAAACTTGGCATTAGAGGAGCGATATGTCTACCATTTCTTTTATTGTGTGATATCTGCATTTCATCTATAGCTGTCTATACTGCAGCGCCTGACTTCTGCTTCTGCTCCTGTCATAATTACTACGGTCTCTAAAGATCGCTGTCGTCTTCTTTTATACCTTCTTTCAGTGATCTACCATGTGAATAGATGATAAAACCTACTATTGGGTGTAGTAGGCCCCTATTGACCCACATCGATGGTGCTTATAGCAGCCGATAACACCTATTTAATAGTCTGACAAAAGTCTAATATGCTGTCTGAACGCGGTCTGCTGATCATAACGGAGGAATAGGACCTACCTGAGATTCTACGTCTCCTCTCTCTGCTTGGTACTTCATGAACTGGATGACGTCACTGGTCTCATGTGTGAGGCTGTTTAAATCCTCTGGATTGCTCAGATAGATGTGTTCAACACCGTGTTGCTTTAGGAGAGACAAATAAAACATTAATATAGCAGCGCTGCTTCTTTTTACTAACTTCAGACTTGACATTTTATCATTTAGGATCTCTGTCAGAGAGAGGCGACATGTTTACATGCACATTCAGGTTTTAGGAGCATTCTTTGGACATGTATACAGCACATTCACAATATCACGATATCTTTTAACAGCAGTGAGTCTGTGAGTTGTACACAAACCAACTAGCCGACAGTTTGCAGAGATGCATGCCCAAAAGAAAAGCCGGAGAAACACACCTACTTTTAAACATTATGTAAGACTTGGATATCAACAGGTTTTTTGGATATGCGCAAATATCACAACGCCGACCTTTTCAAGAAGATGCACGGTCCAACAAGTCCGCCACCGGTTACATTAATCAGAGTATACACAGCTGCATATAAACAGGAATATTAGTGGATTATTCATTTTCATTAGCCATGCAAACAGCTTAAGGGAATGTTGTCTTTTTCGGGCAACAAGGGCAAAAAAAACAGAACATTTTGTGCATGTAAACATAGTCATTAATGAAATATTTAATAGAAGACATACTGTGTATTTAAAGGTACAGTGTGTAGGATTTGGCGGCATCTAGTGGTGTGGTTGCAGATTGCAACCAACTGAACTCAACGATGAAAAAATTATTTTATTTATTTTTTTAAATCTCATCACAAAACATACATATTTACAAGTAAACTACTAGTGCATTGATTTTAGTGCTTACTACATAAAGTATACTTGGGAAATTAAGTTTACTTCATAAAATAAACTTAAAGTATATTACTTTTTCGTAAGGGTTGTCATGCTCTAAGGACTCTTGGGATTTTATATTCCTACTTATGAGTACACTCATGATACTCGGAGTGCATGTGATTACACAACTTTGAATGAACTCTGCAAGGTTGATGTTTTAATTCATCAAGTGTGCAATTTCAGTAATTACTCTTATAAATAGACTTAATTATGTGTTAGCTTGTTTTTCTTTTTTTATATGTGGAACATTATGTGACAATTATTGAGAGACACTCCCACGGGACAGTAATTGTCCCACACCTGTTCTCTACTTAGAACAACCATACAGGTGTTTTCAGTTCTCCTGGTCTGATCAGACCTCTGCTCAGGTTGGAGGTAGATGGAGCCATAATGAGAGTTCATCAGGTCACAAATCTTCATCCACCAATAAGAATGATAAAGGTGTAATTTGTCCCGCCCTGACAGGTGCAACAGGAGACTCAGGAGAGAGGTCTAATCAGGCTAGATGAACTGAAAACACCTGTTCAGAGGCTTTAAAGTCAGTGTCCTGAAGTGTATAAATTGCGATGCTGAGCAAGAGCAGAGAGCAGGATCTTCTTTTCTCAAGACATAAATGATACTAAAATAATATGCTGCTGTAAAGCAGTGGTCACACCACAAAGTGACGTTCGCTCGTCCACACATAGTAGATGAGATATTAGTCATCGATCCTGAAAGGTTTTGAAGATGCAGCTTCTATAATTTCCCCAAAATCAACACCATTATTGTTTTGCGGGTGCGCTGGCTGCCTGTTCAAGCTGGAGCAGACAGTAAAGCCTTTCTGTTGTCTTCATGAACAAACCTTCTATTTATCTGATGCATCTTATTTCAATATTCAAAGAATAAACAGGAAATCAGTCTGAAGCTCTTTATCTTTGGACTGCTCTTCTTCTGTTCATCAGGACATCTAACTCATTCACATCTTTAAATTAAGATTAAAGACCCACCTCCTCTACTCGGCTGGACCAACAAACTCCGTCTCTTTTGTATCACTTCTGTCATATACTTGTACACGTGTACAATATGTGTCTTTATGTGTATAAATCACATCACAAATCACACACTTTCTTGCTGAGAATTAAAAGAAAAGTATCTGTGACTATACCAGCACTGTTAAAACTCATTAAATAACATCGTGTTTGTTTAATCTGTACAAAAAATAAAATATAAAAATGACAATATATTGTTTTTAATATGACGGACGATGTCTTGGCCGCGTGTAGTGGTTACCTTCGAATGCTGTTCCCAGTATTCATGCTAAACTAAGCTAAGCTAACCAGCTGCTGGCTCTATCGCTTTATATTCAACCGACAGATGTGCCTTTCCATTTCACTAAATATCGATGTCTACTATTCCTTTAAATGTAATAAGACAAATTGTTTGTTATACTGTAGCCTAAATAAATATCTCTGTTTGTTTCTGCTCATGTTTACAACGTGGGAAGTCGTGTACACGATATGCTTGGTGGCGTTCAGGTGTTTAAGTCGTGAAGAACATCGCTGCTAAGCAACGGCATATTAACGTTACTGTCGGCGTCTAGGAGCCACAGAGTTTAACAATTTAGCAAGCTAGCAAGCGGGTAACATAATGCAGGAAATGCATAATGACAGAGGAGAAAGATGAGGCCGTTGGGAATATCAACATTTTCCTCAGACATATTATAATGAACTTCCATGGCCTCCGCAATTCTTTGACAACGTCACCAAACACGTCACAAACTGGTAAACTCGCCCCCATTTGAAGATATGATGTTCACCATGTTCACCATCTTAGTTTTAAATATTAGAATGCTAACATTGGCTAATGAGCAGCTGAAGCTGATGGGGATGTCACTAGTTTTGCAGGTATTTGGTCATAAATCAAAGGATTAGACGAAGAGATATTTTCACCTGATGGTGGCGCTAGATTTAAAGTCAGGGGATCACCCGAGTTATTACAATTCCTCCTTGTCGTACTGTACATCAAATAAATAAATAAAATGTAGAAGTCCAGGGAATTCACTGAATATGACGCTGACTAAAATCGTCTTCCTTGCCAGCTCTTAGGTTGTACATATCGACTTATTCTCAGCTTGTTTTTCAGTTTTCTTTTTTTTCTTTTCTTTTACTGTTTATAATTGCGTGTGTGTTTGTTCTTTGTGCTGTGAGTTCTTTGTTAGTTTTGTCTTGTTTTTTGATGAGTAATAATGTCATTATTAGTTTGAATAGGAAAGGACTCTGAATAAGGCTGTCAGGCTTCCTTCCTCTCCTGCTCTGTAATTACTGTTTTTTTCTCTATTATATTTATTTTGTATCGTCATTTTTGTTCAAATAAACTGTCGTCGAGACATTTCAGTCCGGAACAAAGTGGAGGACCGAACAACTGACCAATATCGCCATCCCTAGAGCCATAATAATAATTTCAGTTATTTAAACATACCTCATTTTCATGCATCCTGGAACTATCAACGACGCTCTGTGTCCCAGCGTTGGAGTAGTAGCTGTAAGCCATGTCCAAGTCTTTAGGAAACCCATCAATTCCCTGTGTGTGCTTGTACCCAGCATGCATCAGGGCGAAGCGGTTATCGCCCGACGCGCCAATCAAACTGTAGACGTGACCCTGAAACACACAGGCCTCGATATTATCAGTCGTCGTTACAGAAGTGACGATAAAGAAGATATTAAGGTACAAAGAAGGCAGCGACTCTACCTGTTGTTGATCGACCGGCTGCCCCGCCAGGCCAGACAGGTGGACGGCGGCCAACAACAGAGACGCTTTGTGATTTCCAAAGCAGGAGGACGCTTTGAGCAAAGCCGTCGATCTGAATGTGATTTTATTTTGTGCAGTGAACATTGTACCAACTGCCTCCTCAAACAAAGCAGTCCTGATGTCTTTCAAGCTCAGAAATCCTGCAGAAAATGATGCAAAAAAAACCTGTCAAAAACGTTGAAAAAAGACGTTTTATATATGACTGTATGTGTGCAACAATCACCTGCTCTGATTTCCTCTTTTGCATGCAAGAAATGAAAAAGTGTGCTGTATTTAAGTTGTTGTTCCCAGCTCCATGTTTGCGTGCTCATCTTCCCTCCATACCGACCCCACAGTCTTAAGAAGTGAGGCGTGCAGGCTCCTGAAATAAAACATAGAAAGCAACCAGTCAACAGTAGTCCCATACCTACAACAGGTGTGCTGCTGTCGCATTGACACCCTGTATATGACCTCTATGTAAGGCCCCTGTGGAGGGACTTGTCCACATAATATTTCACCCGTGTTGATTGGTGGCAGGATGTGACTCTCAGTTACTTGTTGGAGAAAAGCCCATGTGACTGCTTTCATTTTCTCACACTCCTGATGAGTCTCATCCAGCTGCTGTAGCGCTGACTCGGGGTGATGGGGGTTTTCTACCTGTAACATGGATAACAGCGTATTTTAATGCACAGTAATAAAACAACAAAACACTGAATTAAAAATAACCATGTTTCCATTCAATTGTGAAGCAAATTTTAAGCAAACTTTTGCACAAAAAGAAATGCATCCATCAACTGTTTTAGAGCATAGAGACTGTAAATAAAGATGGACGACGTGTCTCCGCTTCCTCCCGCTGCACAAAAGTGAAGCCAAAATATCCCGGATACAGGAGCTGCTATCTTGAGATTTTGATGTCATTTGGAGCCACAGTCTGCGCAGTATAGTGATCGGGGGGCTGGAGCCGCGGTATCGAGCTCCTGAGCCAATCACGGCTTGGCCGCAGCTTGTTAGCGTGAGCCACCTAGCTGCTACGTTAGCACCACGGTAGCTGTTTGGCGAGAAAGACACAACAACTAACATAATATCTCTATAACTACATTTATGATCAACATGTTCTATTACACAGACTGGTGACAGTTATGGAAAATTAAAGTTACGTCTCCTGTCTCGTACAATTCAGAGCCTCCGGCTGAAGGACTACTTCACTTAGAGCAGCTGTCAATCACAGCTGTCAATCATGACGTCCCGCCCCCTTTTTATAGCATCAAATAACTAATTAAAACCAAACTAGTCAGAAAAATTTACACTTTAACATGCATCAGCTGGATAAGAACTACCTAAAATGACAGAAACCAAAGTATTTGACGTGTGCTTTGACTTTTTAGTTTGGACCATGTCCCATCCCACTAACATGGAGGGGGCGGGCTTTATGACCTATACTGCAGCCAGCCACCAGGGGGCGATCCAGATGTTTTGGCTTCACCTTGAGGAGCTGTCATGTCGTCCATTTTCATATAGAGTCTATGGTTTGGAGCGAAAAAACTTAAGGCTGCTATCGGCTACGCTTTATCCGCCAGTAAACAAAGTAGAAAAAGAAGTAGAGGTTGTGAACTGGAAACAAAACAAGTCGCCATCTAACCATCTACGAAAAAAAAATGGAAAGAGGTCTTCAGGAATTTGTTTCAATTGGGCAATTGTTCTTTTATGTCAGCTAGTATTGGCCAAGTTTCATGTTGTCTGGAGACGACAAGCATTCGCACGTGAGTGGAAACATGGTTAAGGATTAGAAAAGAGGCTCTTTACCACTGCAGTTCCAAAACGGTAGAACTTGATAGGCCCAAAATAGCCCTGGATGCCCGGCATGTACCTGCTCCCTCCGATCACAAAGTATCCCTCGGTGTCATCATAATGGATCCTGTTGTGAAACCTGTAAGATATTCAACAAGCATCACTCTCTAGATCATTACTCATCCCTGTTGTATGTTAGTAACTGGACAAACCGGTGCTTCGTGAAGGTTTAATCACAACATTTAAAATCAGAACAACTTGACATAAATCATTTTGAAAACCAATCAACCCGTCTTACTCGAATTCGTAACTGCGGGTTTCATCATCCCATGTTGCACGCAGCAGCACCTGAAAGACATAATAATGCATGAGCTCAGAAAAAAAAAAAAAAACCTACTCGGCTGTGAACGAATCCAAATTGCAGTACAGACTGCAATCGCCTGGAGTTTCCCAGCTGGAAAGGAACCATCTTTACAGGAGCTTACAGCTGTTTCCAAAAAGGAACTCAAACACCGCAAAGCAAAGGGCACCAAACCAAACAGAAGAGAAGAGAAGACTATAAGATGTTGCCCCCCGAGCTGTATTTTAATTTCTCTTTCTTATCCCACTACCCAGAGGCACACACTGAGGCTTTATACCATTGAGTTGTGTATGTAACAGTCCAATCTAATCCATTTCCACAGGGGCAACTCCGTGCTGGCCCGGAAAGCTTTATGTTCTCCAGTTGTCACACGTGCCTGAATTATGACGTCCCCTGCACGGGAGATATGACAGTCATATATTACACCGCAGGAGATCCAACGCTCTTTATTAATACATAACACAGTCTTTTCAGCAGTCTCACAAAACACACATCATCGCTCACAAACCATCTCATGACACCTCAATGTAAATCCCCTAAACTGGTATCGGGTGTCCCCACACGAGGCTGCTGTGACCCACCTGTGTCTGTCAGCTGCATCAGGACCGAGTCGTACACGTTGTTCCTACCAAAGTGATGGATGATCCCACAGTGCGGCTGGTGACACCATTTCAGCAGATAGATCCACACAGATAAGGTGACTCTGGAAAAAAGAACCAAGCGGTTTGACAAATCATTTCTTCAGCCGTGCAGCGAAGCGCAAGGTTGGATTTTAAAACGCCGCGTTCATCTGCTAAAGATGGCTGACCTCGCTGTCTTTCATTGACCGTGAATAAGAAAAGCTCACATGCTCCGGTGAAGAGGCTTCGCGAAGCTTGTAAAGTCATTTGTAATGATGTGAAATGAAACTGAAAAGTGGTGTTACAGCTGACAGCACTGAAAACAATCACTGACCTGTGGCCTGTCAATCTGCTGATATCAACACAAGCCAGCAGCATTATGAACTGTACATCTGAGGCAGTATGTGGTGCTTTATTTATTATATAAAACATTTGATCATTGTGATGAAGGTAACACAGTTTATAGTCTAAGTATATAGTATATAAGTCTAATGCAGTGAGGGCCCAAGTGCAACTATACAACGGCGTATTAGGGCCACATTGAGGGGAAAAAAAATCAGAGATTTCGAGAATAAAGTCATAACTTTACGGGAAAAAAGTCGTAATATTACGAGAAAAAGTCGTAACTTTACGAGAAAAAAGTCTTAATATAACGACAATAAAGTCATAACTTTACGAGAAAAAAAAGTCGTAGTATTACAAGAATAAATTCATAACTTTACGAGAAAAAAAGCTGTAATATTACGAGAATAAAGTCATAACTTTACGGGAAAAAAGTCGTAATATTACGAGAATAAAGTCATAACTTTACGGGGAAAAAGTCGTAATATTACGAGAATAAAGTCATAACTTTACGAGGAAAAAAGTCGTAATATTACGAGAATAAAGTCATAACTTTATGGGAAAAAAGTCGTAATATTACGAGAATAAAGTCATAACTTTACGGGGAAAAAGTTTGGAATATTACAAGAATAAAGTCATAACTTTAAGGGAAAAAAGTCGTAATATTACGAGAATAAAGTCATAACTTTATGGGGAAAAAGTCGTAATATTACGAGAATAAAGTCATAACTTTACGGGAAAAAAAGTTGGAATATTACAAGAATAAAGTCATAACTTTAAGGGAAAAAAGTCGGAATATTACGAGAATAAAGTCATAACTTTACGGGAAAAAAGTCGTAATATTACGAGAATAAAGTCATAACTTTAAGGGAAAAAAGTCGTAATATTACGAGAATAAAGTCATAACTTTATGAGAAAAAAAGTCGGAATATTACGAGAATAAAGTCGTAACTTTACGAGAAAAAAAGTCGGAATATTACGAGAATAAAGTCATAACTTTACGGGAAAAAAAGTCGTAATATTACGAGAATAAAGTCCTAAGTGTACGAGAAAAAAGAAAATAACACATAAAATTACTACTACTATACTACTATGTATACTAATGTTATGACTGTATTCTCATAATACTACGACTTTTTTCTTTATTCTCGTTTTTCTTCGTAATTTTATAACATGTCTGCTGAAAATGCTGCCTTCCCCTCTGTCATTATGCCTTTGCATTTCCTGCATTATGTTACACACTCGCTAGCTTGCTAAATCATTAGCCTCTGTGGCTTCTAGACGCCGACAGTAACGTTAATATTGCCGTTGCTTAGCAGCGGTGTTCTTCACGACTTAACAACTTGAACGCCGAGCATATTGTGTACACGACTTCCCATGTTGTAAACACGAGCTCACGAATTTCATTTGAAGGCACCAGTCGTCCTTCCTTCTTCAGTCAGCTTGGTTCTCTATTGGCTATCGTTCTTTCCCACGTGACTGCGTCATCGTGAATAGGATATCCCATCGTAAATATTGAACATGTTTAATATTTATATTTATATTTCAGATCGGTGCGGCCAGGATGGACTTCTGAGCCGATGTAAAAACACTCCTAAAATCAAACCACAGGAACATCTGGAAAGATAATCTTTAGAATCATTAAACAGTCAGGGCTTTGCTGTCGATTGTCCAGAGAGAGGAATCAGGCCCAAAACCAGCCTGATTCTCGTGTAGTGTGTACCCGGTGTAAATAAATGAGACGTGAGTGTGTGAAGTCCAACCTGGGCTGTGTCACAGCGTGAAGACGGGCGCTCTCCAGGCCTCGGTCGATAAAAGGCTGGAACCTGCGTACCACTCCGTAGTAATCACCAGAACTCGCCAGGGGGAACGTCAGCATATCGATCACGTCTATGCAAACAGCAAAAAGATTAACCATTAACCCTCTGAGACCCACAATAGAGCCGTTTTTAGTCCAGGTGTCCAGGGGGTCTTTAGGGGAGATAGCAGGTCAACAGTAGATGTCACATAGAAGTGGTGTACATCATCTGAAAGCTGGGAACCTGGAGATTAATTTGAGATGCAGCTCAGCTCTGTGTGTCAAGAACATGATGATAGAAGTATATGATGGTCATCTCGGTGCTCTATTGTGTCTCATAAGTTGTTGCAGCAATTTCTGGGTTGATACCATTTGTTCCACAGATTTGGTGCTAAATTTAACCATTTTTTACCCCTGGAGAATTAATAAAAAAATGATAAATAATCCCTCCAAAATACCACATTAAGACACAAAGACCTTGAGGAACATCATAGAAAAAGCCATGCTGTGATTTGGGATCAAAAACTTTTGACATTTTGGAGATTTCTGCAAGAATTGGCATTTTTCTCTAGTCTGATCCATCCATCCTCTGAATGCTCTAGGTCTCTAGTCTGATCCATCCATCCTCTGAATGCTCTAGGTCTCTAGTCTGATCCATCCATCCTCTGAATGCTCTAGGTCTCTAGTCTGATCCATCCATCCTCTGAATGCTCTAGGTCTCTAGTCTGATCCATCCATCCTCTGAATGCTCTAGGTCTCTAGTCTGATCCATCCATCCTCTGAATGCTCTAGGTCTCTAGTCTGATCCATCCATCCTCTGAATGCTCTAGGTCTCTAGTCTGATCCATCCATCCTCTGAATGCTCT
>CAKAKR010037690.1:0-13118 GCA_916700685.1 Adelosebastes latens
TATAATTGTGTACATTCTGGGGGCACGATTGGAGTGTCTAGCTATGGCTGAAATTATGTATTGCGTGTGTGTGTGTGTGTGTGTGTGTGTGTGTGTGTGTCTCTAATGAGCTCTCCTGTGCAGCATCTGTGGTCTGTGTCGCACTCAGCCTCCGTCCTTCTTCTCCTCCTGCTTTCATCAGGTATCTGTGGCAGTCGCTGTCTTCACAGCAGCAGATAAAAAACACAGAGCTTTGAAAAGAGGAAGCTCTGCTCTCAAAGCGTTTGCTTATTACACTATCCTGTACACACACACACACACACAGAGAGAGAGAGAGAAACAAACACACACAGATACAAACACACAGGTTTATTGTGTTCATTAACATCGCCCCAGATAGACGACATGACAAATATATCCCAAGAGAAAAACATTATCATATTCTTACGTCTACTCTGCTGTAACTCTTCCTTGCTCTACTCTACTCTAGTGGAACTCAACTCTTCTCAGCTGTACTCTACTGTTTTCCACTTTACAGTAATAACTCTACTTTAAGTTTACTACATTCTGCTCTACTCTGTGGAACAATACGCTGCTTTTGGAGCCACTTTTCGCTGCTCTTTTCTATTCAGTACTTTAACCAAGCCCCCAGGAAGAGCACCAGTCGTTGATCCCAATTTTCGTAGTGGCCAAACGGCAGTACTACAACTTCCGGGTCCGTCATGTGATGCCATTGGGCTCATAAAGACTTTTTCCCATAGACTTACATTGGGAAAGAGACGTCTGTAACTCAGCGGATCTTTTTTTTTAGGGTAAATCAACTTCCACTTGAATAGCCCTTATTTAAATCATTAGGTCCTAAAAGTTGTAAAATGCACTAATAGCCGAATCCAGAGTTATTTCCCTTCCTCCGTTCATGTGGATGAGACCCAGACCGAGGCTGGGAGGAGGCGGAGTTAGCATGCCGCGACGACGGCTGTGACCTGAAAATATTTGCAGCGAGAAATAGGCATTACAGTAACAGAATATTGATTCATATTTGATCAGCCCTGCCTATAGTTTGACCGTTTGGTCGGAGTTCGCAAGTGATTGACATATGGTTGTCCAGATCAGCTCTGATTGGTTGTTTTCCTTCAATCTGTTAAATCTTGCAGATGCCATTAGGAGCACCGGAGGACACCGGAGGACACCGGAGGACACCGGAGGACACAGAGGCACATGATTTTTTTCAGATTACCTGTCTCATGCACTACTGTCAGGATATAGTGACTGTTTTATAAAAATAACTTTTTTTAATCATATTTGCTCCAATTTTTACCCACTGCAGCTTTAACATCATTCTGTAAAAATTGGTGAAGTGCCCCTTTAACTCTAGTCTGCTTTTAGTCTACACTGTTCTATTCAGCTGTAACTCAACTCCAGTCTTCTCTGCTCTACTCTGCTATAAATCTTCTTTAGCGCTTCACTCTGTTCTCCTCTGCTCATCATTACTCCTCTCTCCTGTAACTCAGCTATATTTTATCGTAACTAAACTGTAACATAATGAAAGAATGAAACAAGTAGGTGAGCTCTTTCTTTCCTCATCGCTGCAGGTAAGACTCGCCCCAGTTGGTCTGATAATAGAGTGTGTTTCAGTCTCGTTGCCTCACTCTGCCTCCCTGACACTGAGGGGAATCTGACTAAATGATCACATAGATCTGCAAACTCACTCCTTAACCTACTTTACTACAGTTTTAACCCTGTTTCATCACCCAGGTCTTCAATCTGTGTTTCTTTTTTCAGCATCATTCTGTTTGAAAGCAAATTGCTAAAAAACATGCTCTACTTTCTCTCTGTGCCGACCAATGACGTCTCAGTATGTTAGAAACTGTATTTCATAACACAGTAAACGCCTTTCCCTGTCTGTTATCAGCTTTCTCTCTACTGCTTCCTATTGAAATGGAAAACATGGACCTCAACTTTTTCCAATTACTGCAAACACAGGATGCTTTGCAGAGAAATGCATGTAATTCACTGCTGAGGTAAGCGGGTGTTCGCTTCAGCCCACGAGTGAAAAAGCAAATCAGATCAAATTATAATGATAAAGGCCATAACAGATTGCTTCTAGAGGCTACACTCTCCTGCACAGCAGACCTATTGGCATGGGGATTAATGCTGAAATAAATTGGATATAAAGGATAATTTCACAGTATTTAGCACTGAGAAATAAGGCACTCTCTATAAAAATGTTTTGGAATAACAAAAAAAGCATCACAGAGAAGCATTTAAACTGTTTTTGTTGGTGGTGTTGATTAGATTTTTTCACAAACCCAGCAAATTAACTCTGAAAACTTAAATTAACTCCCTCCCTCTCATCCTTTCTCTCTCTTTCACATACACACACACACACACACCCACGTTTAACGCCTCTAATGAAAATGCCCATCTGTTTGTTTTTCCTAATTACAACACATTTGGCTTGTCAGAACATTAACACAGCGTGAATCAAACATATTTTTTAAAGCACATAACTCCACTGGAAATATTGTACATCGAAGGCAGGCGACTGGTAAAGTGCCAATTAGTGCTATACAATCCCACGCCGACTCTGCATAGTCAGGCTGATGTAACAGGAAATCTGGGAGTATCCTTAAAGGAATCGTTAAACATTTTGGGGAATAACGCTAATTTGCTGACTTTCCTCCCGAGGAGAACGACAGCACGGCAGCATTTCAGCAAAACGACATCTGTTTGCGTTTGTAGGAATTATGACGGGAGCAAAGGAAGAAGTCAGGCGTTATAGAGCGGCAAGGTCCATGTAGGAGGTGGGTGGATGGGACGGAGTTTAACCCAAATCATGATCTTTCCCTAAACCTAACCAAGACATTTTTGTGCCGAACCAAACCTCTAGCGATGTCACATCAAAAACTGATTGATTTTTCAAAATTTTTCTAAGGCACAGACAAAAGATGTCATACTGCCGATAGAGGCGTCAGGTCAGAACGCTTCTATGGGTGCACTCCCAAGTCTCTTATTGGACATTTCCTCACTCCTCGCAATTGAACCATAAGTCCGCCGTCTCAAAGCTCTTATTTCTTCTCTGAGGAGCGAGGAGGGATCTCTGAGAAGCCATGGACGAGGATACCAGGACGTTTTCATTCCCAGGGTGTCAAATACTCAAGCTTTGTCACAGCCGTCGGCGTTCGATACCGCCGCACAAGGCACCCTTAAGCGTCGGTATGCAACGCACCGGGCTTTCCATTTACTAAAATGTAAAACTATCAGCGGCAACAGTAAATGCTGCAGGCTATTCTGACCCACAATCTTCTGCACAGCGAATATATTGCTGCGTTCCATTTACCTCGGAAGTCGGAGCTGGGAATGACGTCACACCCAAGTTGACCGCATTACATTACAAGTCGGAAAATATAATTGGGTTTGCTCCAACCAGGTTAGCCATTGTTAGTAATACCTGTTGATAACAATGTATTACGCCGGTATTTTGCGTATACAAACACTGAAGTTGGACAGTATCAGTGTGTACGACTGATTTAATGAGACACATAAGACAGAAGTGCTAATAAACAGTATTACTACTACATCTTTTTTACTGTTGATGCACAGAGCAGCCATCTTGGATTTTGAGATGGGGGTTGGTGAGGTTCGGCCGACTTTCTGAGTTGGAAATCCGACTTCAGGGGGCGTTCCGGTTCAAATTTCTAACTGGGAACTCGGAAATTCTGACTTCCCAGTTCAAATGGAGCGCAGCATATGAGCAAAGTTCAAAGCGCAATGTTATGACGAAGAAGTCTGTCCCAATTGTAACCATGACGCATGCGACAGTAAGTGGTTTGTAAGGGCAGCTGCATATGTACTAAAAGTGAAAAGAAAAAGTATGTGTAACCTTTGTCTTTGTGCTAAGCTAACCGACTGCTGCATAGCCTTATACAGTATTTACCGGACAGACATGAGAGAAACAAGTAACATCACAACAAACAGTTTTCTGCGTGTAATTTTAGTTTCTTGCAGATGAACAGCTGAGGATGAGCGATTAGAGAATAAGCAATGCTCCGTTTCCTCTCACTCACACACCATTAATTCTAAAATTTGCCCTTCATGCCTCATTGTCATTCTGAGGAACCTGGTCGTCCTTCATTTGTTCACTAGACTCTCAACATCTTTCTCTCTTCTGTCTCTGTTGTGTTGCTGCTGTCTGTCTGGCGAGGTGAGGGGGACGTGTTGTGAGGATTACGCAGACAGGGCTGTAAATCCTTCAGCAGCAGAAATATTCAGGATTCACAGTGCTGCGAATCACAGCACCATCTTATCGACCTTGACTCATACCTTAAAGCAAAAGAACAGAATGCCTACATTTATTTTTCACACATTTTATTCACCTGGCCAGCTGGCTAACAATCCCATTGATCACATGTCTTTAACCTCCTGGGTAAAAAAGGTCAGTCTAATTGAAACCTCTGCAGCCTCAGGAGAGCTGAACTGTGACATTCACTGAGTCCTGATTTCAGGTCACCTCCTTTTGCCCTCTGTCTCCTCCCTCCGCAGCACTGTGCCGCTAATGGTCTCCTCACATCCACAGCTCCCTTTCTCTCTGCAGTCACTTCTGTGCTAATAAATGTTTGGAGGAACTTTCTTTAAGGACACCAAGTTGCTGCTGCCGCATGTCCTCGGTGCTCCAGTAAATTACACCTCGGGGGTCAGTTTGACCCGGCTGGCAGAAAGCGATGAGGAAGGTTGCTCAAAGTTTTTGTAACACCTCTGACACTGAAGACACCTCGATGTCACCAGGCAGACTGAATTAAATTAGGGAAATAAACCTTCTAGTATGCTGTCCAGCTTTTGAAAATGTTTTGTTGTTGCTCTGAGTTAAAAAAAAAAAAAAAAATCTCCTCCATCCTTCCTCCCTTGATGAAGCAGAGGTGTTTTAATGTGTTTCATCTTTCACACAAAGGAACAAGAAAAGGGGAGAAAACCCTGGATGATGTTGTAGCAGCTCAGATGGTGATGTTTTAGGGACATCTAGTGGACATAATTGGTGTCACATGGTACTTGATCATCCAAGCAAACCTTTCTACAGAGCACTTAGTAGAAGAAGCAGAAGTTAAAGTGCTTTAAGTGGAAAGAGGGAGAAAAAAAAAGATGGGATATAAAGGGATTAAAAAAAATAGGATAAAATTAAGAGAAAGACAAAGAAAACAAATGCCTTTTTTCTCTTTAGCAGTTTTTATTCTACTATTTGAAGTGCCACTGGATCAAATACATGATCAGTTATTGATTATGAACTGTAGTTGGTCCTTAGGAGACGCACTGGAATAAAAATGAGCAACTGAACAATGAACTGAGATGACATTCAATTTTAAATGCTCAACTTATTTACCGGCACCAGACCTACAGTAGGGGAAATCTGGGTCGGCAGCAAGAGTTACATATACAGTTTATCTGTGATCAATAGAGAGAACCAAAGTTAGGCCAGACTTAAAACTTTATTAGATTAGTCATATACATACATAAATTAAATTTGACCTCTGCATTTAACCCATCCTAAGCATTTAGGAGTAGTGGGCTGCTGTAAAGCGCCAGGTTCAAGGGCAACCACTCTACCAGCATCTTTCTTATCACAATTTACTCACTGTTGGCTGGCTAATATACTCTTAACAAGCAAAACACATTTTCTTATGCTACAGAATGCTATAATGTAAGTTACTTACACTTAAAAAACTACTCTGTAAACCTGAAAAGGAAAGAACACAGCATGACAAAGCTCGTCAGAACAATTAGCTACGAAATTAAGCTTGCTACACTTAAACACATCTCAAAATCATGTTAAAACATTACAAAACAATTAATACTGCATTCAAATTAGATCCTAATCCAAACAAAAGATCAAGTTTTTCAGTCCCTGTGGATCGACAGAGAGAGGACCAAAGTTAGCCTCTTGCTCAGGCCGACTGTCTCTAATGGATCCACAGCAGCACCATCTACTGACATGAAAGTGTTTTACCTTGATGTAAAGGCTGTAAAGAGAAAAGAAAGGTTTGTAAAGCATCTTTATAGTGGTGAACTGTAGTTGTTTGACCTTATACATTTGTGTGGATAAATGCTATGAATCCATATTTTAAGCTTAATCATAAAATACAAACCATGTTTAAGTATAATAGATGTGTCATGGTCAGGTATAGAGTTTAGAATTTAGTTTACATGAAAAAAAACAGCTACTCTATCGCTGAGGATCGATTTTTTCAAAAACTAAAGCAGATAGTGGCCGTCGGCCCACTGCTTATCAGACCTATGGTCTCTCTAATGGACCCACAGCAGCACCAGAGCACCATCTACTGACGTGAAAGTGTATTACATTGATGTAAAGAGTGTTAAAATAGTTCAATTAACAAAAATAAGGGGGGTGTCAGTTTAATAAAAACTACATATATACCATTTCCAACCCCCTACATATTCAATAAGATGCCAGTTTATTACTTTTATTGTGTAGTGGGAAGTAACTTATACTCAAGCAGCCTACTAGACTACTGCAAATTTGAGGTGTTTTCTGCATTACTTGAGTAATTTGTACTCACTATATTTCAAAAGAAAATATTTTTCTCCACTATACTGATTTTCCATACAAAACACACAATGAACTTATAGAATATAAGTTATAGATTAAACCAACCAACAGAATACAAAGTCGTCTCCACCTCGACCAAATACAACAATAACATGCTGCTAATACATTAATGTGTCTGCAAAATTAATATAACACACACACAGGGGGCATTTTTCTGCGTATTATGAGTACTTTTACTTTTGATACATTTTGCCAACAATACTCAATAATACTATTCTCAATACAGGCATTTGACTTTTAATTTGGTTTATACAGTGTACTTTTACTCAAGTAAAGAATCTGAATACTTCCACTGTTTGATGGTGGACAATGTTATAGATTAAACTAGTAAACAGTAGACTTATATAAAGTGATTCAATTTAACTCTACCAACAATAAAAATGCTGTTTACATTTTAATTATAAATGAAAATAAACCAATAATATAATGAATAACATTTAAATTAATCTGAAAGGGGCTTTTTTTCAAGTACATGACGATAGCTTTACTGCTTTTATTTATATATTTCTTATGCATGAACACACAGGTCTAAACATTTGGTGAAATGTCTGAAAGTGCCAAACAAAAGCTCCAGATTGCAGTTAAAGTTGATGTCATGAGGAGCAGAGTTTGCTCTGCTGTTCAGGTCTTGTCCAACAGAGGTCACCCGCTGCCTTTGTGGCTTCCTCTTCATGTGGCTCTCTCCCAGTCCTCCCATTCATCAATCTTCTTTTATTCCCAGTGACAAAAGAGACATCACATAGGGAGGAGCGGGAAAACACAACAATGCATTTCAGAACACTTAGCTAATATATGCAAAGAGGGAATAAAGAGAGTCCAGGCGCTCAGTGTGTAGGCCCATGTGTTTGTGTGTGTGTGTGTGTGTGTGTGTGTGTGTGCGTGCGTGTGTGTGTGTGTGTGTGTGTGTGTGTGTGTGTGTGTGTGTGTGTGTAAACTAATATGTTAGCCCATTTATGATTTATTTGCCTTTTTCTTGCATTTTTGCATCTGTGTAAATATAATGCAAATGAACCTATAAGTTAACTGCAACTTAAAATAAAAAAAATACATATTTTTTAAAAATATGTTCCTACATTTTGGACTCATGAATCAGGGGTCAGCACAAATACAGTGATACAGTATTCTTGCACCAAAATCCAAACTGTTTTTTGGCTCCCCGCCTTTCACAGGATCCGCACCCACAGTCCGCAAAAATGAACCTGAAATGATCTGTCTCTCTCCTGGCTTTCCCAGCCAAATCAAAAGGGGGCGAGTCGTGGGGGGTCATGTCTGGCCACCCCTCAGGAGAATAACGGGGTCTCTGTCTGCCCCCCAAAACCACCAACGGTTCTCCACTGTCCCTATGGCAACAGCCAAGGACCCTGGAAGACCCCCAGACTGGGGCGTCCAAGCAGATGCCCATAATTAACGTAGCTATACGGAGGTGTCAGTCCTGCCAGTCTGCCTCACATGGAGGCAGACCCTCTCCCAGACCTGTCAGGGGCCCATAGGGCTGGGTGAAAAATGACTGCCCTGCGGTGTGTGTGTGTGTGTGTGTGTGTGTGTGTGTGTGTGTGTGTGTGTGTGTGTGTGTAGGGGGTGGGTAATGACTGCCCACCAGTATCTTCCCGGTCCTGCTTAAGACTGACCATCATGCTATGGCAAAATATTTAAAAAAATGTACACTCAAGGAATAAAAAATGTGTAATTTATGCAAAAGTCAAACTGAAACAAAACAGCTACAAACCAAGTAAAAAATATATATTTTCATCAACGACGCTCATATGAAATCATTATAAGGCTACATATGTTAAATAATTTGTAGTCACCTCGGTGTAGTCCATTGAATATATGTTAAGTCAGTGATCTCGTCTGTGATGCTGACTGACTGACTGACTGGGTGTCTGGCTGACACGGTTGGCTGAGGATGAGATTGCATCTCGTCCTCTCAGACATCCAACCTAAAGACGTGGAGGGACCATATCAGAAATCTCCATAAGCACTGAAACAACCAGACCTTGGTAACACACATATATCAGACCTTTGGACATCAATCATTTCACTAGCAATTTGACCACGATTCATTATTGCACCAAATAAATAAAAAAGTAACACACACAAGTTAAGAAAAAGTTCAGAAAAGCCACTTTATTTCAACCCACCATATTTATCATTCATAAGCAGCATATAAACTATTAATAAAAAAGTTTATAACACACTACAATGCGGTTATAAGTAGCTATAAGTGCATTTTTCGGGTATTTATGAATGTCAACAACTATAACTCTTCTAATGAAGCATCAGTAACTTGTGTACAAGCAGTTAATGAGTGATTGATATAATACAGTTATAAATTTGTAAAATATGTCTTCTTTATTTATCTATAAATACTTCTTCACTCTCTGAGATAACTGAACAAACATCTGCTTATGAAGGCCATGAGATGTGGCTGAAAGCTCTGGAAGACATCTAGAAACCTTGAGTTAAGATTTTTTTTCAAACTACTACAATATACTATATTTATAAACACTTTTAAAAAGATTTCACCTAAATCATTTTAAAATTGTCTTGTTTTATGCATTTGAACTGTTTTTCTGTTATGATATTGTGCTCTGTCAACTTGTATTTGTCTGCTTGTATTGTTTGTGTTTATTGTTGTGACGATGCGTATGCTGCCGGCCTCTTGGCCAGGTCACTCTTGAAAAAGAGATTTTAATCACAATGAGACTTTTACCTGGTTAAATAAAGGATATATATATACTTTTAAACCCGCTTGTAAATCATTTGTACGTCTATATAAACAGTTATCACTTTACAACACAGTGTAAGGATTTGTTGATAAGATTACAGCTGTGTTATATTGTGTTATCAATAAAGTATTAAATGTTTATACACCAGTTACGAACGCTTCATCGGAGGAATTATAGTTATTAACAAATACATTGATGAATAGTAAAAAATCCTTATACATTTGCTTACAAGTACATTTTATCCACCATTACCCTGTATCCCTTTATTTGCACTGCACTACATTTAATATTTAATATTCGCACATATCATCTTATCTTTGTTGTATATACGTTTTCGGTGAATATATATTGTATTATTTATTATGTCAAGCACAAGTGGAGAGGGCAACAATGCGTTTAAATGCACAATATGTATGTGACAAATAAAAACTTGAAATTATAGTATGTTATTTATAAGGTGTGCATATACTGCTTACAAATGTTGAGTATATAATGAAAATGTCCAGTCGGTTTTCTTGCTTTATGAGCCTTTGACCAGATTCAATGATCGTCCCTGTGGTTTTTCCCGCCTCGACAGGTCAACTGATCAGTGCTGATCAGGTTAAAGACACATCCGTCTGCTGTCCGGCAAGTGACACCAAAGGTCACCAAATGCACTGTCCGCGAGTCCACGAGTTCATCATCGGCCCCGTGGTCACCGGCACGCTCCGCGGGCTCAGAGGGGGTCAGGGGTTCATCTGACCTCTGACCTGGCCGGCCCTCTTTGTCGTCATTACATAATAAGATGTTTCCCTCCACGCTGATGAATCTGTTTCTTTTTTTGCACGACCTCTGAGAGTTGCATGTAAAATAAACGCTTTATGGGTTGTTCAGCCTTTAGAAGCTGAACTGAAGAGGTCTGTAAAGAGGAGGCCAGTGAAAAGGTATATGGCCTTGTAAAAGTGGAACAACAGCAAAGCTGCATGCAGAGAGGTTCAGTCATTCGTTTAATTGTGTTATTAGCTGCAGGATTGTGATGAAATCTGTACAGTATATAACAAATTATATAACACAAAGCAGACATTTTATCATGAAAATATAAGTGGGTGAACTGAGGATAATGGTGGAGTGACTTCCTGATATGAAACCCTTCATGATCAAAGACAGAACTACACCGTCCAAATGGTGAGTGAGGGGTTTTATTCCCTCAGGGGTCGTGGGATCAGCGAGCCAGACACCGTTTTATGGGACCTCAAATGCAGGAACACGGGGAGGTGGGACAGGGCCGTCTGGGGCTGAACCAGCCAATTATACTCTGGCTAGACACATCACACGTACATGTCACGCGTGTGGGAATCTTCTGCCTCTGACATCAAACTCACACTGAGCTCCTGAACTCATGTATACAGACAGACAGACAGACAGACATCTGCTTCTGGGAGAACTGGAGAACATTTAAAAAGCTGATTCAAACAATTTTATGTGAATGGTGTAAAATATAAATAATGCACAAAATTTGTATATATGCAAAGCTCAGCAAGCAGTTTTAACTACAACAAAGACTTTTTCCTGTGTGTGTGTTTTGCAAATACAGGACAATAAATGAGCGTCCTGAATATGGTTTATATTTTTCTTTTTTCTTTTTAAGGAAAGATGTGACACTGAGACTAGTCTGGACTTTTTGAAGATAAATTATCTTTTTTTTCTTGTGTTTGTGTGTGTGAATTAACTTAAAGTCATCATAATGCAACTATCATAAATGTAAAACAGTAAAAGTTGTTAATAAGCCCATGAAAAGTCTTTAATAGCCTTTGAGTTATCAAGCTATGACGTCTAAACAGTAGTTACTTATCTGCTGTACTGATATTTATTATATCACTCTTATGATAATAAACACTCATTTAATACCAAAATATATATTTTTTTTAATTCCTCAGCTCAAATTTTCCTCAGATGGCGTTCCTGTCTTTTACAAACAAAACTCTTCAACTTTTAAATTTGACTGTCCTCAAAGGGAAATTTAACTTGAAACTAAAACACACACAAACTTGAACATTGTGTATAAAAATCTAATAAAACATGTAAAACATATTGTATACTAAAAATACCACATAAGCTCTCATGAAATACAGTGCTGTAACTATACTACCAGAAATATGCAATATTGTATTTCTTGTCAGTGGAGGTGAAAGCAAATAATGTCAGTCATACATTGCTGAACATAAAGTATTTTTATAAGCATATTAGTATCATTATTATACATCCATAAACAGCACTACTGCAGTAATTAAATGCCAAAAAGGAGCTCTTTCTTGCTCCTCCAGTCCTTTTCAGGAATTTCTTTCCTTGTGGATAAAAAATAGAAATGTGGAAATAACTGTGTGCCAAAATGTAAACAATTACACTATTACAATGTTCTCAGCGTTTTCCTTATGTTTTCTGTAAAAACTTTGATTATCTTTATTATTATTATTATTATTTGAAAACAGTACATTTCAATTGAACTGCTGCAAAGATTTTACATGCATCATTGTTGTTGGCTGCAATAAGTCCCCATCTAAAGAAGAAAAAACATCAAGTGGGAGACAACAATTAATATGCATTATTTGAGCATGCTTATGCCTTTTAATCAGATAATGATCTTATTCTGCACTAGAGCTTTTACTCTTGTGTGTTATATTCTATTGTAGCTTCTATCCTAGCTTTTATTTTTAGCTTGTTTTTATTTTCTAATCTTTAATGTTTTTATAACTGTTTTAATTATGTCTTAATGTTCTTTTGCACTTTGTCGCAATGTTCTTGAATGTTTATGTAAAGCACTTTGAATTGCCCTGTTGCTGAAATGTGCTCTACAAATAAAGCTGCCTTACGGTAATCCTTTTTTTGTTGTTGTTCATTTTTGGCCCCACAATATGTCAACTCCAAAAATGTAGGCCTGCTATACAAAAAAAGGTACACTATAGAAAAGTGATAAAAGATGTGAAATAAATCTTCAAATGGAGACACAAAAAGAGACATTCTTATAACTATTTAAGTAATTTTTCGTTTGAGTCAATAATTAGAAATTTAAATGAATGTTTTTTTTAGTTATTCTATCCATCTATCTACACTGTTAAGAAACCCAGTAAAATAACAGTAAAGAACTGGCAGCAGGGTTGCCTTTATGTTACTGTAAAATTAACATTATTATATTGTCGCTGAAATTTACAGCTTTGTACTGTTAATGAAAAATACAGTTTGAACTGTTTGTTTTTTATTAATTTCATAGTATTTTACAGGTAATTTACTGTTTAAAGATACATTATATAGTTGTTTTTTCACCTTTCTTTTACATTATCTTACTGATTTGTTTTAATGCACTATTTAGGTTGTATTTTTTACATACATTTTAATAAACATTATTTTTTGCCTAGATGAATAGACTTAGCAGGTTACAGACATAGGAATAGTCACACTAAATACAATTAAAGGCACTTGTTAGGAAAAAGGCTATAATAGACTTGTTGACACTTTTCCCAAAATGTCTGTCTATAGCTGGCTACAAGCACAGAATGCAAACCATAACAACATGTGAGTGAAGAACAGAGCTAATTCACTGATTTTACAATCATGTACAATGTACAAGCCTCACATGTGCAGATCAGGTCCCAGAATTTAAAAAATACTGCATGAAACTGTTACTGATGATACTTTAGACAGTTGATCAGCAGTAAAGTGATGTTTTTTAAGAATGCATTATAGTTCAGTTAAAAAACGGCCTATGAGCGTAATTTAACAGGTTTTCTTTTGTATTAACAGTAAAGCACTGTTTT
>CAKAKR010037692.1:0-31166 GCA_916700685.1 Adelosebastes latens
GACATCACGAATGGGCAGAAATCCTGACAGCTTGTTTCAAATGCAGAGTTTCTGAATACGGGCTGTGTGTATTTCCCTGTGGATTGAGTGTTTCGATACTTTCACAGTATTTATATAGGACTTAAGCCTGCTTTATAATAAAAAAAACATGAAAATCTCACTTTTTTATAATATAGGACCTTTAAAGTTGCTCTCTGTATAAACATAAAGAAACGTAAGAAGATAGAAATAAAGAAGTATGTAACATGTAAATTATGTACGTAATGCTACAATATATGTAAAGACATATAAGTAAGTAATACAATTATAAATAAGAATACAAGAAATATGTACAAATATTTGCATATATATATATATAATAATAATAATAACTATTGATGCATTAATGTGTTCATCGTCCATTTAATGTTGCAGCTGGTAAAGGTGGGGCTTATATTTTATCATACAGTATATACTGCTGGGTAGCTTGTGGATTTCACAGAGGGATCAATAATGTCTTATCTTTATCCATAATAATACATCATCATTTATTTGTTGAATATATTTTGTACTAGTAACTAAATCTATCAAACAAAGTAGTGTAGTAGAAAGTTCAGTATTTACCTCTGAGATGTAGTGTATAATATAGCATAAAATAGACCCACTCAAGTAAAGTACAAGTACCTCAAAATTGTACTTAAGTACAGTACTTGAGTAAATATACTTACTCACTTTCCACCACTGCTGTTGGACTGTAGTGAATGAGTGATTTTGTTAGTGCGTCGGTCATGTCTGTGGCTCATTGGTTCCTACTGACGACGTAAGTCTTTAAAAACATATGAATGACATTAAACTCCCCTCTGTCTGCCATGTATTAATATTATCTCTCTGCATCCAGATGCACAAAAAATAAGCAAAACGTGACATCTGGGGGAACGCAGAAACCCGTTTTGGACGATACGAGCTGTAGCTACTTCCTCCGTCTGTGAAGGCCCGCCTTTAAGGACGGTCAAAGGGGAGTCTCCAGACTTAGCTAGCCGTTGGCCATATAGTGTTTTCATGCTAGATGCGGAGAAGCTGACACTAAAATACCAGTGTACTTGGACGAGAACTAGTTTCACGATTTAAAGGAATATTTCACCCTCCAAAATGACCATTTGTATATCAATGACTCACCCTGTGTTGCCTCGCATGGATGAGTAGCGTGCCTGCACAAGCGTGAGACTGTTTCTGCAGAAGTGTTTCAAAGATACACTGATTGTTATTTTGGATCTGCATGTGGGATCTGGTGACAATAAGAAAAATACAGAATATCCCCGGCACCTTCCCCCTCTGCACTTATGTCACCAGGTGATGTGTTGGTAAATGTGTCTTCTTCTCTCAGGTATTTCCAGCCCGTCCAGTTGGTTGTCGGGGCGGTGGTGGTCACCGTGTTATTCCTGGGCTTTGTCTGGGTCGCCGAGAACCAAGCTCCCATTCGTCGTTTCCGTAGAAACCACCCATCAGTCGCTGTGTTGGCAATTCTTTTGGCCAGTTACCTCTTCATATCGGTGCTGGGAGATGTGGCCGTGTTCCTGTTCGGGATAGCCTTCCCTATACTGAGTAAGTCAGGAACACACACACATACACATACACACACACATACATACATACTTTTACCGAGTTTTTTTCTTGTAAATTTCCAACTTTATAATCTCGCGTTCAAATGGTTGGTTTTTTTCCGCAGATTTATGATTTATTAATCTCAGAGAATAGCCGAGTTTTTTTCTCGTAAATTTATGACTTTAATCTCTGAAATTCTGAGTTTTTTCTCAGAATATTACCCCCCTCCCCCGGCTCCATCATTTTTTTTTTCCCTACAATGGCCCTTATATGCCGTCGTATCACATTTACACGCACAAAATATTACGTTTCGTGTTTACATGGCTAATGAAAATATAATATTCCACTAATATTCCCGTTCACATGCAGCCGTGCATACTGCGATTAACATAAAACACCCCGATGGTGTACGTCCTACGGCTACGCCTTTTAAATAACTTACATTTCCCTCCTTTTCCAACTGAAGTCATGTTGCTCCTGTGTAGTTGTGTTTTTTTTTTGGAAGCCTTGCAAACTGTTGACTGCTTAGCTTGTGATCGACGCTCAGAGCTGACTGTAAACTGTCGCAAACTGCTGTAAAATCCTCAATTGAGATGCATATTCTGAATGTGCTGTACACATGTTCAAAGCATGCTCCTAAAACCTGAATAATATCAGTATATCTCACATGTCTTCATTGGAAAATGCTCGATTTGGAACAAGGCCTAATTCAGAATATCCAGTGGGAATATGCTGTCATACATAGAATAATAATGGAATATTAGCATGCATGCAGACGTCGTCACTGAAACAGCAAAGTGGAAGCGATTGGAAATCATTTGAGAATGAAAACAGTATTTCTTCTGTTAGAGAAGAGAAACAGAGCAGCAGAGCAGTGAGTGTCACATGTACTGATGGAATTAGTGCTTTTGAAGTACAATCAGTGCATTAAACCTTTGCATTAACAGCATATTAAAACTGGAGCAGGTCACACAACAGGGAGCCTCTCCCTAAAATATGATGAAATATATTCATACAACATTTTGAAATAAAGGCCTGTCTCTAATATAAGCTTGTTTCAGAGGCTTGGGTCTTACTGCAGTTAAGGTAAATAAAGGCTCAGCCAGTGTTGAGAAATGTCGGTAATTTGAGACGAGCCGACCTGCGTCAGCTCAGTTAACCTCGATGAAGTGATTCCTTCATCCCTCTCTGTGTGTGTGTCGCTCCTTCACAGTGGTTCTGGTCCATGCGTCGGTGAGACTGCGCAGCCTGAAGAACAAGCTGGAGAACAAACTGGAGAGCATCGGTCTGAAGAGGACACCCATGGGACTCCTGTTGGAGGCCCTGGGGCAGGAACAGGAGGCTGGATCCTAGAGAGACAAAAAGGAAGAGGAGCTCTGCAGAGGTGGGGGGTATAGTTTGGGTGCCATCTGAGGGGAATGGCAAGAGAAGTGGACGTGAAGTGGGAAGAGGAGAGGAAAAGCGTAGGAGAAGGAGAGAATTACTGCAGGGGAAAGAGGAAAAATAATAAGAAAAATGAAGTAGAAAGAAAGAGTCAGGAACAAAAGGGGTGGTTTGGTTTGTCAAAAAGAACTAATTGGAGATGCTGTGGTCCAATGGGAAAAAGAATAGAAATCATCATAACGAACAAATGAATCCCTGATCTGCTTTTGCACTTTAAGCGCACATTATTTTGTTTCATTTATTTCATTTCATGATACATTTCTGTGTTTAATGCAAGTGTGCAGTGTCGTAGCCGTATGGGCATATTCACATTGAGTCACATTGAACCTTAAAGGGTTGTATGAGGTACTTTCTCCATAGTCAGAGAATCACTTACAGTAGATGACGCATAAAATGTATTTTACCTGAAAAAAATGTATATCTGTTAAAGTGTACGCTATATTTAGAATATTTTTACGAAGGCAAACTGAACTGAAAGTGAAACATATTTCTTCTGTTTTTGTCATCTGAGCCTGCCGGCTTAAGAGAGAGCATCGATAAGTTTCATTTTCAGTTCAGTTCCCCGTCAGAAAGGAGAAGGAAAGGGCTGTCTGCTGGCAAGATAAAGCGGTGAAAATATTCTAAATATAGCGCACACTTAAACGGATATTGTTTTTTTTTTTTTTTAGGCGAGCCTTTCTTTTAGGTGTCTAAAAGCAGTACATTGCTTTGCTGTGTTCCTGTCTGTTTCTTCAAACTGGGGACACACCTACTGTCATCTACTGTAGGTAATACACCTACTATGGATAAGTACCTCATACAACCCCACTGGGAAACACCCGAACTATCCCTTTAATGTGGCAGATTCATTGTGTATCTACATACAGACTTGTGCTCTATTGGTGTCTCAGTGATTCGTACTTATGCACTCTTATCTAAACACTGATCTGCGCTCCGTCTCAGCGTCTGTGGAGCTACGACGTTGATAACGTTATAATTATGCCAGAAAAAGTCAAAAGAAAGAAAGAAAGTAGTCCTAATTTTATTTTATTAAGCTGACACATCCAGTTATGGACTCATACGTCACATTATTACGTAAACTACTCTTCTTCTTGTAAAAGCACAACAGTATTCTGACTTTATGTCATACAATTGCAGCTTTTTCTTGTCAAGTTACAATTTTATTTTAAAAATATGTTCCTGCAGAATTACAACATCTTATGTTATTCCTTTTTATGTAAAAATACAACTTAATTCTTGAAATATTACTTCTTTTTCTCCGAAAATTCCGACTCTACTCTCAAAATATTTTCTTGTGAGTAGTATAACTTTATTATAATATAAGCATTTTTTTCCCATCAAAATTACAACTGTATTTTCGTATTGTTACAGCACTTTTCTAGGAATTATTTTATTTTTATTATTTTTTTCTTAAAATCTCTGATTTCCCGTACCCCTAATACACAGTGGCCTGATTCAGCAAATTGTCTTCCGTACACTTCATATGTACAACGGGAAAACCAAAGTATTGATACTGTGCCATGGATGTGGTAGTTGTAGTAGTAATTAGCCTTTTCATTGTCTCATCATAGCAAGTGTGAAGAGAAACAGAATATTATTCCTGTGGAACCACAGTGTGACAGGCAAGGAAATATGTCCACACTGTAAATACAGAGAAAAACAACAGATCCAACAAAGCACCTACCAAAGTATCTAATGGGCCCATTATGGCTACAGACCGCTGCACATGTATGTGTTCTAGCTACGTCCCTCCACATCCCATTCACACAATGAGTACGCCTTTCTTGATTTCCACGTGTTATTTGTACGCCATGTATCCTAGACTGACTGCAATGTAAACGCATCCGTGTATAAATGCTACGGTAAGAGTTAGTGACGTAGAATAAAAAGAGAGAAAGACCAGTTATGGTGGGCGGGAGGTGGATGGTCCAACAAACACTGGACTTTTAACCAGGAGACCCGTGTTGGTTTGAGACCGTGACAAATGTCACGTGTTTTGTTGACGTTTGTGATGTTTGTGATGGGCCACATTGAGGAAAAAAAATAAATCGGAGATTTTGAGAATAAAGTCGTAATATTACGAGAATAAAGTCGGAGGTTTACGAGAAAAAAGTTGTAGGTTTACGCAAAAAAAAAGTCGTAATATTATGAGAATAAAGTCATAATATTATAAAGTAGTAATTTTACGTGTTATTTTCTTTTTTTCTTGTAAAGTTATGACTTTATTCTCGTAATGTTACGACTTTTTCTCGTAATATTATGACTTTAATCTGGAAATCTCAGATTTTTCCCCCTCAATGTGGCCCTAATACTCCGTAGTATATTTGCACTTGGGCCCTCACTGCATTAGACTTATATACTATATACTTAGACTATAAGCTGTGTTACCTTCATCACAGTGCTCAAATGTTTTGCGGCTCCAGACAGATTTTGTTTTTTTTCTTTGCTTAAAATGGCTCTTTAGATAGTAAAGGTTGCTGACCCCTGCCTTAACCTAACTAAGGGGTTTTCTTGCCTGAACCTAACTGTGGACGTTTGCGTGGCGTACAAATGGCATGCACAAAGCGGAGACAAATGACACGCAAAAATGCGTACTGATGACACGCGGAATGTCTGTGTAATGTCGTGGTATTTATACCGTGGTATATGGTCTCACAGGAAGGCGTATAAATACGATCCTTTTCATCTTAATTTGAAAAGGATCATTTTAATCATCCATTTCAGGATTTTGTCACTAAAATCACCCAACAGCATTTGAAATAATGAACTCGCCCCACTGGAAGACTCTTCATTTGATTTGTGATCCAATGACTAGTGTAGATGGACATACTTAGCAGAGCAGATGGAGGTGATACAGTAACAGGCAGGACCAGAATCATGACATTCTTGTGGTATTAATTGAAGTAACCTGACCCTTCATTAACTGACTTCAAATTAATTCCTTTTTCATTTAGTGTTTATGGAAAGTCTTTATTTATGTTGTGCATCGAAAAGTTACTGAAGCGCTTAAATGAGGTGAAGTTTGAAGGAAACGGGAGGTTTTATATGAAGAACAAATGGAATCAGCTCCTTTAATCTAAGACTCTTTGTTGAGCATACAGCAATAGAGTTGATACAGGACCAACAGGAGCAGATATGTGAAGGAAACACATCTTCTGTTTTACGTGAATCATTTCAGTTACCACATTTCTAAGCCTGTATTTATCCAGAATAAAAAAAGCGGCCCATTCCAGTCCTCCACTGGTGCTCTTCCAGTGCTGGCAACTGGGAGAGGCTCCACAAATGAATAACTTTGCATTCACCCTTAATTCCTTTATAACTTAAATCCTTGTTACCATGAATAGCCATTCACCAATAAAGTGTGTTGGTTGCTGTGCCAACACTTGTGGTAATTGCAGTTTGCAATTTTCTCCTTGTAATTTTCTCTGTTTTTAGCCATGCTAGCGGTGTAGCGCTAGGGACGGCAGTGTTTGCACTTTGGCCCAAACTGAAATATCTCCAAAAAATTTGTCACAGACATTTATGATACCCAGAGGAAGAAGCCTACTGACATTACCGATCCTCTGACTTGTCCTCTAGCAACACCATTAGGTCAAAGTTTTCAACCATCAAATGAAATATTTGAACATCTACTACATGGATTGGCAAAATATTTCTAACACAATTGTCTGGTCATGACTCATGGAGATGTTCTGATACCATTTTTTCCTTCCCGATACCGATATAGAGTACCGATCCGATAAAAAATATATATAGTTAATATTATTATTATTATTAAACAGCTGATTACTACTGACCATGTATGGATAGTGGTCAGTAGTAGCCAGTGGCAGCCATGATACATCCAGACTAAAGGCTACTGTTTTGGAGCGGGCGAAGAATTGATTTCCGGTTAAACAAGTAGATTTTTTTCAGGGTTAATAAATTATGGTAAGGGATCGGTGAATAGACTGCCGTACTAGATGATACCCGATCCCAAATTTTGGGCAGTATCAGATGCATTTCCGATACTGGTATCGATATCGGAAAACAACTCTATGTACTAACGTGCTAAACTAAGACAATGAACATGCAGGAAATGATCTGCTAATGATTAGCATGTTAGCATTGTCATTGTGAGCATGTTAGTGTTCTGACATTAGCATTTAACTCACAGCACCGCTATGCCTAAATACACAACCCAGAATAAAATGTTGGCATTGTACATTTTTACAAACCACAGAATAGCCTACGACGTTGAAACTCGACGTTTCTGAACAAAAAATATTCATATCAACATTTCTACATTGGTGTTTATCAGTGTTTTTAACTGTTCGTGGTGCTTTTGACGTTTCGAAACTGCATTCTCAATTTAGGTTTAGGCAACAAAACTACTTGGTTAAATTTAGTAAAAGATCGTGTTTCGGCTTAAAGTGAGTACGCTACTTTTGGTTTCACACGGGACAGGAACACCGGTCTCCTGGGTGAAATCCCCGTGTTTGAATCCCCCCACCTCCTCCCTGCGCAGACTTCCACGTAATTTGATTAAACTGATTTGTGATACGTCAAATATAAACTTAATCTGGGAGAAAAAAACATTCTCTCGAAACGTAATCGACAAAGCAGTTTTGTTTTATGGGAACGTAACTTTTAGGAGACAAGGTTGAAATACGGCCTCACAGCGTCACTAGCATGGCTGAAGACTCTTAGTCTTTGTTAATTATTATTTATCTATTAAGTGTCTGAAAAGTCAACAACCACCACCAACTAAACCAGTATCAAAATGGGATTTAAACCTTCACCTCCATTCCATAAACGTCACCACATTAGACCGCAGTGTTTACATGAAATAGGTGGTCCAACATTGGAATATATAGACATGATGAAGGACAGCTGTTCTTTGAAGAAAGATTAAAAAAAGTCATCCTTGTGTTGTTCTCGTGAGCTAACAAACATTTAGAAAACACTATTATGTAAAAAGGGTTTGTTAGCAGTTTTATAGTAAATCATTTTGTACACTAAAAGCTGAGTGAAGGGATCTGACTAATTGTTGTTTGGACTGTGCATTGTATTGCTTTGGTTAAACCTATTTTTTTATGTGTGCATTTTTGATATTCATTTCATATTGTTGACAGCTGAAAACTTTGTTAGCATCAGGGCCCTGCAGAAACTAATAATGTTAGGTGGTTTCAATTTTCTTATTGTATATGTGCCATTGTAGTTTTGATATTTGCCTTGTACGATTATGTTTTAGACATTTAGGCTGACGTACTTAACCAGAGCGAAGCACGGAACACGGCTGTTATGGGACTTGAACATGTGACCTTTCTGTTACGGCTCTCTAGCCGCTGTGGTTTGGCCCTGGCCCCAGGAAAAACACTTAAATCTGAGCATAAATAAATGCTTTTTGGTCCACTTTGTAACTCATAAGGATTCGCTGAATTACTAGAATGTATAGGAGAATATTTCTGTATGACTAATTTAACAGGTGATGATTCTGAATGTTCCGTGTTGCCTTCCATTCAGCTAAATGTTTGAGTTTTGACTCACCAACCATGTCTTGTACTGTTTTGCCAAAAGCTGGTAATTACATTTATTTAAAACATTTTTTCTAAATAAAACAAGAATGCTGTATTTTGTTTTGGTCCCCACTATGAGCTGTAAATGGTCTCTATCCTCCTCCTCAGCAGCAAGACATTCTTCTCTGTGTAGGATTCACTGATCTTTTATAATATATGTGGTGGTTAGAGTTCAAACTGAGGTCACTTAGGTCACACGATGACACCATAGCCGGTTCCTTTTGCTGAATGAAGACTGACATGCTGGGAATTCTGGGCATGAAAATGACGAGATTTATAAAGCAGCTACCTGCTGCTTCACTATTAAAATATCTGAAGGATTGAGGATTGGAGGGGTTACTGCCTCAACAGCAGGTGGTGCTCTCTCTCAGTCACACACACAGCAACAAACTCTGACATGCACACAAATCTCATTGTACAGCTGGTACAGTAACAACATACTAATCCTTCTGCTCTTTTTCTCCTTCTGTCTTTTCTCAGTTAAAATTATGAGAAAGTAATAATTAAAACACTTGCTTTCTGGAATCATTTTGATATCGCAAGAATGTCACATAAAATCAGATACCAGTCAGGGAGGAGGTATTATTAGCTTCATATAGTTAAAGTGTCGACAGTAAAAGGTGATTGTGCAGTAAAATGTTCTCTATAGAAGACAGAACCTGCCAAAATCAAAAATAAATAGATAGATAAATAAAGAAAGAAAGAAGTGCATAAATGCATAAATAAATACACACATTTAAAAAAATGAATATAAATAAATTAAAAAGAAATGCAAAAATATATATATTTATAAATTAATAAAGAATAAATATAGAAATAAATACACACATTTTAAATAAATAAATAAATGCGAATATATATATACATACATATATATAAATTAATAAAGAATAAATTAAACAGTAAATAAATAAGGGAATTAATACAAAGATAAATAAAAAAGAAGCAAATTAAAACAGAAATATCAATGTATGTGATATTTTATCAATTAATTAATAGCTATATTATTTTTGCTAAATTTAAACCTGCAGTAGGCAGAGCGTTCCTATTGGCTGTTCATTCAACGGAGGCAGCTGTCAATCACTCACCAACTCCGATCAAACGGTCAAACTAGGCAGCGCTGATCAAATATGAATCAATATTCTGATACTGTAATCACCGTTTGTGACCCGGCAGCCAAGTTGAGATCTGTTGAGGAAATACCAAACACCAGCCGGAGCAAACTTTTTCATTTTACAGCTAAACAGTACACTACAAGATGTTTATGACAACATCTGAGGAGAGTCAGAGACTGTCAGGATATAGTGACCGTTTTATAACAATAAAATTGTTTAATCATATTTGCTCCAATTCTACACACTGCTGCTTTAATACAAACATAAATGAATAAAGAAGAAAATTTAATCAATTCATGTCACATTTTATCAACATTATCTACATTTATTTTTAATATTATTTTTGCTACATTTAATGACATTTTTTATTTTTTTTTTATTTTGGCAGGTTTCGTCCTCCATAGAGAACATTTTCCTTGTAATGGAGTATTTTTACATTGTGATATTGGTACTTTCACTAGCCTAGGGGCTGAATAAATACTTCCTGCACGCACGCACACACACACACACACACACACACACACACACACACACACACAAACACACACACACGCACACACACACACGCACAGGGAGGAGCTGTCTACGTCATCACTGGGTGTGTTTAACTAGGTCCTCTCTCCTCTCAGTGAGGCAGAACAGAAAGAAGCCGGGACGGTGAACCAGCAGCATACTGCTGGACTCTCTCTGCCGGTAAGACACGCTCATATTACTCTCTTAGTATTCTGAACTACTGTGAGCTGAATGAACCAACAGTACTTTGTTATTAACCTAATAACCACAGATCCGCTCCCTATGGTGCTGTTTGTTCAGTAGCAGCTGATCTTAGTGGAATCACTACAATATACCCGTAATGCTCCTATTATTATAATAATATATTATTATTATTATTATTATTATTATTATTGCCTGACTGTGTTTTTACTGTCAGTTCGTTTGTTTTTAGAAATATGTTGTGAAAACGTCGCGTGATATATATTTTTCTGTGAAGCTTCCTGGTCATAAATGTAGAGTTACATGAGGTCAGTTTATGAGAGGGCGAGAGATGAAAACATTGTGTAACCTGTTGCTCATATTCACACCATGCAGAGAGCCAGGACACGTGATCACCACCACATAAATAATAATAATATACAGGACAACATCAGGACACGTGATCACTACCACATAATAATAATAATAATATACAGGACAACATCAGGACACGTGATCATATAATGATAATAATAATACTACAGGACAACATCAGGATACGTGATCACCACCACAAAATTATAATAATATACAGGACAACATCAGGACACATGATCATATAATAATAATAATAATAATATTATAGAGGACAGTCAGCTGCTACACAGTGTATTAATGTTTACATTAGCTTAATGTTAATGCAAGCTATGGGGCGTGTATGACAGTACTACTTTGTGATACTTGTATTTTCTTGAGTACTTTAATGTTATGCTACTTCTACTCCACTACAAAATATTGTACTTTTACTCCACTACCCTTATCTGACAGCTGTAAATAGGGGAGAGCGGGGTTGGTCGGGACGCTTTGGGACACCAAATAGAGTGCTACAGGAATGGGTTTTTAGTTAGATGTCTGAAATAAGGTCTGTGGTTAACACAAGCTGAAGAGATTTTAACGTTTTGTTCTACGACATAAAATACATAAGTAAATATCCCACTGGTGAATTTTGAAGCCTTTATGTGTCTTAAAAAAGGCGGTTGCTAACAAGTGTCTAAATGAGACTACTAAATGTCATCACGCCGACTCGTCCTCCTTTACAGCCTCGTTGTGTATACTCGCGCTCACGCGACCGTGGTGTAGTTCGTTTACAGCCTAACGTTAACTTTTTAGTTCTGGTGATTTCATTCACACTTCATAAATCATAAAGTGGTATTCATTTGTGGAGATTATCTTGCTGAACAAAACGTGTCAGTATCATAAACGTGTGTTTGCCACAGAGCTGATTTTCTGCAATAATCCAAAACCCAACGGAACAATCCCATTGGCTGTTAGTGGAGGGAACCAGGGAGATGATCACTTCCTGTTAGTGGAGGGAACCAGGGAGATGATCACTTGCCCAATGATGCCAAAAACATTCTGCCTACTGCAGGTTTAACACTAATAGAATAAAACTTTACTGTCAACCAAGATGAAAGATTGCCTTTGTCCATCTGACAGTTCATTAAAACACAACAACACTGACAGGAATAAAATACCCTAAATGAAAGTGGACGAAAACAACAACCGAAGAAAACAACAGACATCGATTAAAGTGAAGTCTTTAAGAATTGAACAAGTCTGAGAGATGAATGACTTCTTATATGTAGCACCTAAATGTTACAATAGACTCTATTTCCTCCAGACCATACAGTATAAGATTATATTACATCATGTATGAGAGGATACAGTACACGACACTGAACTATAGAATATAGTTAGTCTTTATATATCTGGGTTTTAAGGTGGTGCTGAAAAGTTCCCCGTCAGCTGTTCCACTGCAGCGTCTGTAAACAGGTTAGCATGGCATGAAGGGAGGGAGGAGACAGGGAGGGAGGAGACAGGGAGGGAAAGGGTTTTTCCAGGCAAACACTGGCAATTACATCATGTGGCTGCAGTGAGTAAGCCAGGCAGTGCGGGGCAGGCAGGTGGTTACCAAACCCTTTCTAGAAGGATGTGGAAGTTTCTGAGAGTGAGAGAGAGAGTGGTGATACTATCCGTCTGTGAGCTTTATCTCCTCACACCTCCTGACTAACTGCTTCCTCTCTGCAGGTCAGGCTGCGCTGACAATGGAAGATTAGTTCTGATAACTGTAGTGTCGTTATTATTATCTCTAGTACAGCTGTCGTAGCAAAAGTTAGGGTTACTTTTTTATCTATTATTGTGGTTATAACAAAGAGCACAATGATAGTTAATTGCAGCCCTATATACATAGTTAAAAACATTAAAGGAACACTGTGTAACATTTCTATTATCAGAAATGTAATATAATAAGGGCTGTCAAAGTTAACGTGATAATAAAGCAAATTAGTTTTAACTTTTTTTATGCATTAACACAGTAAAACTTAGGGGTACTAAGTTGGTTGCAATCTGCAACCACACCTCTAGATGCCACTAAACGCTACACACTGTCCCTTTAAGTATATTAACATCACAAATGATATTTGCTCTAACTTGTGAAATATTTGGCCTGTGTTGTCAGTCCTCTGCTCTGAAGTAAGCTGCTCTCTTACATTCGCAGGAAGAGACGTTTGTGGAGTTTCCGTGAAGAGCGACAGGTTTTTGGATGAACCTGAGGAAGTTTCACCATCAATCTTTGTTTTTAGATTTTGGGATTTTAGTTCCTTCTACTACACTTGGACTCTGAGCAACTCAAACGGAGCAGTTGTGTGAAACTGTGTAGTGTCTTGTTCTTCTCTACCAGAGCAGTTTTACATTATAATTTAAGAGGGAAACCAGGTTATTTTTAGAGTACTGAGGATATTTTTAAGACTTTTTTGTTGTTGGACCCAGAGGGTTTTTTCGAGCCCCTCTCCTTCCACAGGGAGGTCAGCAGATCCTCTAGGGACTTGACACTAAGACAGAGGAAACACTTGTTGTGGTGGTGACTGAGCTGACCTCTGGACACTTTGCACGTCCTCGGACGTACCAAAAGACCATGCTGTACCTAAAGAAATACTTCACGGAGGGCCTCATCCAGATGGCCATCCTGCTCAGCCTGTGTGGAGTGAGGGTCGACGTGGGACTGGATCCTTACCTGCCTCCCTCCTTGCACGAGATGATCCTGGGTCCGACCTCGGCGCTGACCCAGACGCAGTTCCACAACCTCCGCAACCGCCTGGAGGACGGCCAAGCCCTGCACCCCAAGAGTGTGGACCTGGACGGGTTCTTCACGGCACGAAGGCTGCTGGGCTTTGTCCGCTCTCTGGACAGACTACAGGTGGGAAAACATGTCTATTTCCATCTTTATCTACATGGTCCCACTGACATGGAATTAGAACTATATAGTACTAAAGGTAATAGCATTTTAGCTGCTACAATACAGTTTTTATTTAAAGGGGACATATCATGATGATCTCTGGAGTTCCTACCAACCCACAAACTGTGAAATAAGACCACCCAGTCAGTTTTTTGTGAGCTGTCTAGATCAGAAAACATGTGATTCAACAAGACAATCAGATTTGGCTCCCCTTCCTATGTCACATGCAGGCTCATTAGAATAGAGAGCCTAAGTCCCGCCCCTTCCGGTGGACCCCATGGGACCCTATTTTGGAAAAAATATGAACAGTAGTCAACAGAGAGAGACAAATGTTTTTTTTAATCACACATATGATGTTTGTTCATTTAAAAGATAATTTTGCAAGTCAAGAAAGTCTCAGTTTGTTCTCGTATCATTTAGTTTAGTTAGTGAACTGTTGTCTCGCACAACATATGTTAGCAACACTAGCTAGCGCTAGCAAACTTATAAAGCTATGTTTCATACACAAATGTAACGTTATCTTAACGTGTTTTATTCAGCGACTCTTGCAAAATTATCTTTTAAATGTACAAACATCATATGTGTAATTCATGGGGAAACTCAAACGGGATTAAATACATATTTGTCTTTTTTACGAAATAAGGTCGAAGGGGAGGGACTTCACCTCTCTATATACCGCCCACAGCCTGAGAACTACCTTTGCAAAGGTGCACCATATGTTTCTCTCAAGCCAATCAGAGCAGACTGGGCTTTTTCAGGAGGGGGTCTTAAAGAGACAGTCGCTAAAACGGAGCGTTTCAGACAGAGGGTGAATACAGGTATATTCAGACAGACAGGATGAGAAAAATAATGTGTTTTTTGAACATTAAAGTATGTAAACATGTTCTAGTAGAAACCCCAAATACAAGTATGAACCTGGAAATGAGTAGGATATGTCCCCTTTAACAGAGGCTCTTACAAATCTCCCCCCTTCATACCTTTCTCCACAGGTTCCTCAGGCAGAACTGGAGACATGGCTGGTCCAGCGGGAGCCAGATCCTCTCCCCATGGGACGTCCAGACCAGTCCTCCCCACTAGAGAGAGCACCTGCTGGGGTAGAACGAGACCGAACCGCCCCTCCTGTGGAATCCAGAGCTGGCCTCGGTACCCTGCAGGAAGAAGAGGAGGAGAAAGAGGTACAGCTGTTTCATTCACACTATTAAAAAACATTAAGGATTTGTGTTTTAGCTTGTTCTTTCGTCAGGATTGGAGCACTTGGTCAAGAATCTTCACCGTTCAGACAAGACTGAAACTGATACGACTATCTCCCATATTTAATAATATTTAATCAATATAGGAACCTTTACATATTGTAGCCTGCTAATGCAGTATAGTTTTAATTCCCAAAAAAAGAAATATATATTTATGCAGAAAGGGTTATGTTGTAATTAGGGCTGTCAATCGATTAAAATATTTAATTGCAATTAATCACAAATTAATCACACATTTTTATTTGTTCAAAATGTACCTTAAAGGGAGATTTGTCAAGTATTTAATACTCTTATCAACATGGGAGTGGACAAATATGCTGCTTTATGCAAATGTAGGTATATATTTATTATTGGAAATCAGTTAACAATACAAAACAATGACAAATATTGTCCAGAAACCCTCATAGGTACTGCATTTAGCATAAAAAATATGCTCAAATCAAAACATGGCAAACTGAAGCCCAACAGGCAACAACAGCTGTCAGTGTGCTGACTTGACTATGACTTGCCCCAAACTGCATGTGATTATCATAAAGTGGGCATGTCTGTAAAGGGGAGACTCGTGGGTACCCATAGAACCCATTTACATTCACATATCTGGAGGTCAGAGGTCAAGGGACCTCTTTGAAAATGGACATGACAGTTTTTCCCCGCGAAATTATAGCGTAAGTTATTTAGCCTCCCTCGAGACAAGGTAGTTTGACATGGTTGGTACCAATGGATTCATTAGGTTTTCTAGTTTCATATGACACCAGTATCTTCACTCTAGCTTTTAAACTGAGCCGTTAGAACCTAAAAATCACAAGTTGCGTTAATGCGTTATTATCGTGTTAACTTAGACAGCCTTATTTATGATGTTACTATGTCATAGGAGTCTTCAGAGTTCAGTTCAGGTACAAGGGTTGACATGGTTACGTTTATTTCAGATCAGCACTCTCTGTTGACCTTTGTCCATGCCATAATAATCCTGTGGGATTGAGAGCAAAAGCCCTGATCATGCACAGTATGACGGGTTACACAACTGCTGCGAGAGCTTAAAGACAAAAGTTGTTGCCTTTAAGCTCATGAAAGTGTTTCCAGCCAGTTGGTCTAAAGGCTGGGGCAGGCTTGATACAAACTAGTTTGTACTAACGTGTTGTAACGGCATATCTATGTTTTTTACTAGAGCTCACATGCGGCCCGATTACAACTGGATCTGATACTAAAATGTGAAACAGCTGCTCCAGGAAGTCAAAATCATTTAGTTTCCACAGCCGGAATTCACACACTCAAAAAGTCTGTTAGAAGACTACTGCCCTACCCAAGAGAAGCCACAGAAGTAGCAGTATAAATAGAGTTATAAATTATATAAATCAAATTACATTATGTGGACAACAGTGCTGCTTTTGTTTTGGCTGTCACCAAAACTGAGCGTCCTGTCATGTGAGATGTTGAGTCAGAGCTAGATGAGTCAGCACGAAACCTCACCGAACCACAGATGACCTCACCAGGAAAATGAAGCAATGCAGTCAGTGCAGTTGAAATACAGTAGGAACACCCTGCTGGAGAGAATACAGCTTTTAAGTAAACACACATAAACAGGAACAGTAGCCTTGGAGTCACAGACCTTTTCCACACCTCAGTAACCTGGTAACTGCTGGGTGTATGCAGTAACCTTGTTCCTTCAAACTGTATGCAAACATTAACAGAATAAGAACAGATTGCATTAAGTATTCCACAGCTGAACAGTAGACTAATTCTAAAATGTAAGCACATTCATACAGTGTTAAAAAAACATGCTCTCTTACTGCTTAATTAGACCATTGTTGACCATTATTACACGGCGTTGTTGAATACTCAATTATGATTGGTCAATCACAGTGTTCTATGGTCTGTTATTTCTTTATAGCAGACTGTTGCTATGTATAACAGACCGTTGCTATGTATAACAGACCGTTGCTATGGGCGCAGTTCTGATATCGGACTGTGGCGGAAACAATTTTTGTGTCAAATTATTGATTTCTTCAGTAAAGTAGCCGTGTAATAAGCGGGATAATGTACAGCGAGCGGGTCATAGAGTGCTCCAGGGATGACGTATTTTTGTAGTCCAACCAGGAAGTGATCATCTCCCTGGTTCCCTCCACTAGCAGCCAATGGGATTGTTCAATTGGGTTTTGGATTATTGCAGAAAATAAGCTCTGTGGCAAACAAATGTTTATGATACTGACACGTTTTGTTCAGCAGAAAAAAACTTGTTGGTGGAGAACAAAACAGAGCCAAAAGAGAGTGAATACTTGACTTTTATTGGTCAAGTGACCAGAGGCACAACTCTAAATTAATGCTAATGTTGTTATATGTCTGCTCAGTGTATATCAAGGCATGAACGACTTTATAAGGATAACATGTCAGTGTTGTTTTTAGAGCTTTTTCTGCTGCCCTGAAGAGGCCAAAAAGAAATAATTTATACCGCTTTAAAGGCGCCTAAAGTATCTGTTCATGTCAGGTGTACAGTGCAAAGGTGTGTCCGTGTTTTAAACAAGATACATTATGTTAATCAGTGTGCTTTCGAGGTGCTGGTAGGGAGCAAGGTGGTTGTTTTCCAACAGCTTCTAGTTTTTATGCTAAACAAGGCTAATCACAACCTGGCTCCAGCTTCGTATGTAACACTCAGACATAAGAGAAGCATCAGTCATCTCATCTAAAGAAAGCGAATATGTGTATTTTCTAAAATGTTAACTATTTCTTTAAGTCAGATAAGTTAGGTAAGGGGAATCATCAACTGATCTGGGTGGCAGCACTGGCTTCATGTTCTGGCCTGCATGAACTTACGCTGTGGGCTTCATCTATTAATGGCAACACCCAGACGTGCTTGGTCAAGCTCTGGCCCATAAGACAGACTGAAGCACATACAATACCTGGCTGTCAGATCCTTCACCTCAGACACAGACATGTTGAAACTGAAAATAATCTGTAGAGCACATCATGCACTAGTTGAAGGGGCCACTCTGGCAGGAATTATGCAACCCAGTCGGAAAGAAAAAAAATGTTGGCATTGTACCGTATGTTTCTATAAACCACGGGATATGTTGAATGTCGACGTTTCTGAACCAAAAAAACGTTTCGTAAATATATTTCATAATAGTCTCGTATCACACTTGCAGAAATGCACAATGCCACGTGGTTAATTGTTGTGAAATGATTGGTTGGGTTTGAGCAACAAAACTACTTGGTTAAGGTCAGAAAAAACATAATTTTGTTCGTAGTCAAATAACGTAACCACGTAACGTAACTACCGTGAATAAACAACAGCCGCCCTTAGCGGACTTTCTTACGAAACAACCGTAACAGCATAACTACCATAAATAAACAACAACCGCCCTTAGTAGACTTTCTAACGTAACATTACGTAACTAGCATAACGTAACAACCATAACAGCCTAACTACCATAAATAAATAACAACCGCTCCTAGCAGACTTTCTTACGTAACTAGCATTGTGTAACAACCGTAACAGCCTAACTACCATAAATAAACAACAACCGCCCTTAGCGGACTTTCTTACGCAACATTACGTAACTAGCATTGTGTAACAACCGTAACAGCCTAACTACCATAAATAAACAACAACCGCCCTTAGCAGACTTTCTAACGTAACATTACGTAACTAGCATAACGTAACAACCGTAACAGCCTAACCACCATAACTAAACAACAATGCCCTTAGCGGACTTCTCAAGAAACGTTACGCAACTAGCACAACGTAACAAGTGTAAAGTCAACGTTTAGTTTTGGTTTCAAACAGGACACGAACGGTCTCCTGGGTGAAAGTCCTGTGTTTGTTTCAAGTTCCATCACTTTATGTGGGATCACACAAACAACACTGTGACAAAACAAAACTCCCAAAGACTCCATAACACACACTCAGACACACCACAGACGCCAGTGCTAACAAAGTGGACAATATATAAATAGCCCACAGATTGACCAATCTGGGAACACACACACACACACACACACACACACACAGAGGCCATTACAAACTTGCTATAGCAAATAGAGATCTAATTACATGCCGGACTGCTACTTTATCTTCAACAAACTGGAAGTGAATATAAAATTTAGCATTGTTTATGAATGCTCCTTGTGTATCAAATGGCACTCGAACGCACAAACACACATACACACACACACACACACACACACACACAGACTCACACAGCACTTTATTAGCTTGTGACCGACTGGCTTGTTTTGAAACCTGATCGCTGGCCTATTGCGTCCTGACACACATCCCTCAGTTTTGCAATCCCTCCTGTTTACTGCATCAGCACACACACACACGCGCACACAAACACACATACACATGCAAAGAGCCAGAGGAATGCATGTAAACAGATGTACAGGACTGCATGAGGTACTAACTTGTGCTTCCCTCTTCTGCAGGAGAGTGTAAATGTACAGTGTGTAATGATGGACCTGTACATATTAAAAGTTGTGTTGTTATGTAAAAGCTATGTCCAGTAGTATGTCCATGGAAAAATAATCCTAGACAGACGGGTTCCTCACCATCAGCTACATAACATGTATCATTTCACACCAAATATTAGTTGAAAAAGATTTTATTACAAGTTTAAGTCATTTCACAGTGTTCTGGTTTGACTATAAAAGCATGTAACTTGCATCCATGCTGCTCTGTAGCAGGACTGTAACCATAAAAACATCCGTACCTAACATACGTTGTTACTCTGTAGCAAAACTTTAATCACAGCAATGTAGACGGTCGGTCACTGGTTGAATACTCTCATCTGATAGGTCACATGATGCGCATTAAATCCATTTAATATACACATACACTGACCATGTAGTAGTAGTAGTAGTAGTAGTAGTAGTATGGTATATGGTATCTAGATTATCCGAAACTTGGTCAGTGGCCCTACGCTTCAAACTATGACGCTCTCGGTTCCCTCTAGCATCAGTTTAGGACGTGTCACGGTCGGCGGGTCAGCTCCGCTCGTTACATGCATCATGTCTTTTCAAAATAAACTTACATGTTCACAGTAACAGTTTCCGCTCATGACATTATATGGTTTCTTTTCAAAATAAACTTCCAATATAGGTTTACTTATTTTTTAGGTTTACTTACGCAACAAAACTACTTGGTTAGGTTTAGTTAAAGATCGTTTGGTTTGGATTAAAATAAGTACGCTTTTTACGTGACTGGCGTTAAGTACGGAACTTACGTAACAAAACTAAAATAAAATAAGTCAACGTTGACTTGGTTTCACACGGGACATGAACAGCTGTCTCTTGGGTGAAAGTCCTGTGTTTTTTTGACCCAACCAACCCTGAGTGGACTTTCTCGCTCTTCATACTAAGTCAGTTGCTTTGACCGTCTATGGTGCGTCTCATACAGACGCTAAAGGGTGCCTCAGTATCAGACAGCGAGGGGCACTGACCAAGCGTTGGTATTTGACAAGTTGGGAGAACAGGTTTGTTTTCCTCCCAGAATCTGTGACATCTTTTGAGATGTCACTATTAAAATGCACTTGACTTGCCTGAGGTTACTGCTGTACGTTTTTCATGTGGCTCCTTAGTTCCTGGGGCTCTCAATTTCACTCATGTAGTAATGTAAGGGATATGTGCCCAGGCCTGACCCATTTATGTTCAAAGCTACATACGTGTCCTTGCTGGCCAGCTGTTGAGGGTCTCTGGGTTTGTCTGTAAGCCCCCAGCCAGGTCAGCAGAATGTTAAAGCTATTCTGAGCCTGGCTGTCTGTCTCTGGGTAAACAGGAGCCTTTACGTTCTGTACATACAGTCTGGTAGTATGGAAGAAGACAGTACTACAGCATTATACTAATCCAGTGGTTCACATGGCGATGCCTTTACCGCTTCACCATTTGTTTCTGTTAAATCTCTGTGACATAAAGGTAAAATGGACTCAAACCAAGAATGCTCAAATACTTGGTAAAAACATTATTTTTATATGAAGATCCAACATGTTCTCCTTTCTTTAAGTGTAACTTAAATACCACCCACTAAAATGTGATCATATATTTTTTGGTTGACCAAGTCTAACCAGTCTTAATCAAGTGTCAACATGTCCCATGAGGTCTACCCGCTGGCATGTTGTTGAAGCGTCATGGGAGCTGTAGTTGAATACTAATAAAATAAATGTTGTGACAAGAGTAGTGCAAGGTATAGCAAGGTCCTGGGTTCAAAACCCAGTAGAACCAGTACTTTATGTTTGCTGGGTGCAGAGCTTATTACAGCAATGTAATCGTTTGACATTTTTGGAAGTACGCTTATTCGCTTCCCTGATGAGAGTTAAACCAAAGTTATACTTTCCATGTCGGCAAGGGTCCACATGTAAGAAGTATAGAGTACGGTCAAGACCTGCTCTATATGAAAAGCGTCTTGACATAACTTATGTTATGATTTGATGCTATATACAAATAAATTGAATTGACGGATGCAAATTTCGTCATCAGAGGGTGTACACATGGGCTCTGTGTGGATGTCCGCGTACCGCCAAGTGGTTTTGACCGTGCGTCCCTGTCCGGACTTGTCCGCATGGCCATGACGCTACAAGTGGTAGCGTAGCGATCTATTGCGCATGTATGGAAAGCATCCTCCAAGCGGACATCATAAACCAGGTGGTAAACTCCGGTTCTGAAAAGTGAAGCTGACGCTGAAGTGCCTTAAACCTGCATTCTCTCCACCAGCCAGCAGGGGGCGACTCCTCTGGTTGTATATAAGTCATTGACAAAATGAGCCTACTTCTCACTTGATTTATTACCTCAGTCAACATTGTAAACATGAGTTTATGGTCTCAATCTCTAGTTTAAAGTCTTCTTCAATACAGCATGATGTTCATTTAGTAAATTATGGTCCCATTTAGAGTCAAATAGTCCATGCTTTAGGGCGGGGCTACCTTGGGATTGACAGGTCGCTACCACAGCGTTGTCCGGTCTGGGAGTTGTCAGTGTTTTCGTCTTACAACTTTAACCCTTTCAAAGTGTGTTTTCACTTCATCACAGTTAATAATTATAAAATTTTGGTCGCCTGAATATGTCTTATTCAGCATTCGGTTGTACTTAGCTCCACCCTCTCGTGTCACTTTTCGTTGCAAAAAAACCAAGAGGGTGACGACCAAAATGCCAAACTTGAAGCTTCAAAACCGTAGTCCACAAACCAATGGGTGATGTCACTGTGACTACGTCAACTTACAGTTATATACAGTCTATGGTACAAACAGAACGACTACGCGTCCGCGGTGTTCGCAGCAGTCTGTGTACGCGTCCGTTTGAAAGTATAGCTGAGGCTTTTCATGGATAGATTGATGCCACGCTCACATCTGTAAAAACATTTTACGGTTAGATTATGTACCGGACTATTTCTTGGTCAAGACTAGTTGCCAGGCAACCAGCAGGGACTGGTGCAAGTTACTGGTGGTAATATGTGATTTCTGTGTTAACATCTTGTTCTGTTGTCCCAAAGTTAAAATCAATTAATGCTGCTTTAAAGTCATGTATCATGAAACTGAGCAGTGTAGTTGTTATCACATGTGCTTTACACGCAGAGAGTTCTTGGATGGAAACCCAGTGTAACCAGTGTGTTACTGTCTATAGAGACAGTACAGTACTCACCATGAGGTGTTCAGGCACTTTGGAGAGTTTTCAGAGACCCTGTGGAGTAATGGCTGCTCTCACTACATTGTTCTTCCTTTTTGTCTCTGCAACCAGGAAGGAACGCATCATGTACTTCATCACAGCGGTGCTCTGGAGGAGAGAGGAGAGGAAGAGGAGGAGGAGGAGGAGGAAGACCTGGGCAGGAGCACAGATGGAAGAGGAAGACTAGGAGGCTCCCAACGCCCTGCTAACAACACGGAGCTAACTCAGAATGAAGTTGACCAAGTAAGACATAGAAAAATCAGATTTATTATCATTTCATCATGATAATAAAATGCTACCATAATTCATGTTTCCTCCTTTGAAGATAATAATATTCAGGATGATACTTGAAATCTGAGTCACCCCCAACAGCATGATGTTGTTCTGTTGGGCTAACGCTTTGGTCCAGTTTAAAATATTACAAAACTACTGGATGGAGCATTTAGGGGGCATCTACTGGTAGAAATGGATCATATAATATAAATAAAAATGTTTTCATTCGTGCATAATCACCTGAAAATAAAGAATTGTCGCGTTTTCGCTACCTTAGAATGAGCCGTTTATATCTACATACGGAGCTGGCCGCCATGTTTCAAACCAAACACTGTCTCTAGATAAGGACATTCGCGTTTTCACATTTTTGCGTCATCCACTGTAGTTCTCTGACACGCTGGGCAAACGGGGGAAGTTTCAGTTGGTTGCAATCTGAAACCTCACCGCTAGATGCCGCCAAATCCTACACACTGCCCCTTTAAGGCTCGGTTATGAGGATAACGATGGGATCGGCCGTCACCCCCAATGAAAATTGCAACAGGAAGTGTGTATATTAGATTCCAGCGAAGCAGTAAATAGTGACTTCATTTAAAGAGTCCTGTATCAGTAGAACGTGCCTGACATACTGTATATTCTGTAAACCGGTGTGAGTGTCGGGTAAGGTGACCAGAGCGCCTGTCATGCTTGCAATCTGATCTGAATGCTTCATCTTTAAACGCTGGCTTGCTGCTCAGCTCAGCAGAATAGGCAAGGCAAGGCAAGGCAGCTTCTTTGTATAGCACATTTCAGCAATTCAAAGTGCTTTACACAAACATTAAAGAGCATTGCGACAAAGTGCAAAAGAACATTGCGACATAATTAAAACAGTCATAAAAACGTTAAAGATTAGAAAATAAAAACAAGCTGAAAATAAAAGCTAGAATAGAAGCTAAAATAGAGTACAACACACAAGAGTAAAAGATATAGTGCAGTATAAGAAAGGAAAGCACGGGAGACACACTTTAGCAGCTGCACCCCAGGGTGCTTTCTAACACGTAACATGCACAGATGTGTGTGTGTGTGTGTGTGTGTGTGTGTGTGTGACAAATGAAAGATGATAGGAAACTGAAAGATAGGACAATTTGCTTATTTGACATACTGTCTTTCATAGAGGCATTTAAAAATATAAAATATGGGTTGTGTATGTTGTAGTGCTGTTGTTGGTTTTTAGGGCCGATCTTCAGAGAAGCCTACAAGATGTTTCTGAAAACATCTGAGGAGAGAAATAGGCATTACAGTAACAGAATATTGATTCATATTTGATCAGCGCTGCCTAGTTTGACCGTTTGATCGGAGTTCGCGAGTGATTGACAGCTGCCTCCGTTGAATGAACAGCCAATAGGAACGCTCTCTCTCTCTCTCTGAAATGACCTGTGATTGTTCAATTCCTGTCACGGGGCTAGATTTTCTAAAGCCTGAAAGCTTTAAGTGAAACGCAACTCAACTTTAATGTCTTCTTTTCTCTCTAAACCCATCTTCCTCTTTTCTCTCTATTTTCAGACTTCTTTGTCCCTCCAGGAGTGTTTGAGGTTGTTGGAGGAAACCTTTCCCTTAACAGAAGAACAACAGGTACCACCTTTTTCTCTTCTCTTCTCTTCTCTGTCCGTTCTGTTGTGTCCCTCCTTCTTGATCCTAGAACAGTTCTTTCTTGTCCCTCAGTTATGTGATGTTGCCGGTAGAAGGGGAGATCTGGAGCGTCAGCCATCAGACAGGGAGCCCCTGCTGTCCCCTGTCAACCCCACCGGTAACCCTTCATCGGACCTGGAGCTCCACTGGCAGGACCTGTTGGCCATCATGGAGCCTGAGGTGACTGGGAGGATGAAAGTAGATGAATTAACATTTGGCAAAATAGAATAAGATGAAATGACGACGATGAGTAAGCAAAGATACAATAAATCTAAATCTTTTTTTTTTTTTTTTTTAATCCTTCTTCTCCAGAACACAGATGTTGACATGATGACTTCATTTGACCACACCCAGAATTCAAGAGCTACCGGGACCCTTCAGGGTGTCGGGTCTGAAGCTCTACGCCAAAACTGTAACAACCATGACAACAGCGTAACAGAGGCTGATCAGGAGGTCTTTTTGATGGAGACTCCCCCGCAGCACGGTAATTCTTTTCAGAAGTCGACGTCTGTTGAAAATGTAGTTTTTGGCAAGAAACTTGAGCAGCAGCAATATAAAATAGATATCAGAGAGGGAATTATGACCTGTTTAACTTCCAAACAAAAAGCCAGTATGCAAACAGTAATAAAGGAGTTAATTTCAAAGTACATGGGATTTATTATTTTTAGGGCTGTCAAAGTTAATAATAATGTGTTAACGCAAATATGTTTTAACGCCACTAATTTCTTTAACGCATTAATGCAACTTGCGATTTTTAGGTTGTAGCGGCTCAGTTTTCAAGCTAGAGTGAAGACACTGGTATCATATGAAACTACAAAAACATAATGAATCCATTGGTGAAGGAGGTTAAATAACGCTCCAAACCTACGCTAAATCTTGGCGAGGAAAAACTGTCATGGCCATTTTCAAAGGGGTCCCTTGACCTCTGACCTCCAGATATGTGAATGAAAATGGGTTCTATGGGTACCCACGAGTCTCCCCTTTACAGACATGCCCACTTTATGATAATCACATGCAGTTTGGCGCAAGTCATAGTCAAGTCAGCACACTGACACACTGACAGCTGTTGTTGCCTGTTGGGCTGCAGTTTGCCATGTTATGATTTCAGCATATTTTTTTATGCTAAATGCAGTACCTGTGAGGGTTTCTGGACAATATCTGTCATTGTTTTGTGTTGTTAATTGATTTCCAATAATAAATATATACCTTCATTTGCATAAAGCAGCATATTTGTCCACTCCCATGTTGATAAGAGTATTAAATACTTGACAAATCTCCCTTTAAGGTGAACAGATAAAAAATGTGCGATTAATTTGCGACTAATCGTGATTAACTATGGACAATCATGCGATTAATCGTGATTAAATATTTCAATCGATTGACAGCCCTACTTATGACAAACTTAAAACTGTTAAATAAGGTTCACAAATAATCATAAAACCATAAAAATCTTGTTCCGTGAATGACAGCGCTAAAAGCTGTTGCCTATCCTATAGCTCTTAACATTTTGCAAATCATGCCCACTCTTTGTCTCTAGGTTTGTTGGATCCTCCAAGGCAGTCGGAGCTAGAGCCGGCCCTGCTTCCCCTCACCCCCAGTGCACAGTTGGATGACCACAGTTCAGCCTTCAACCCGAGGGACACTAGTGTGAATCTTCCGGACAACACACATCTGCTCGCAAAAGACCCGTCAGAAGATTTCTGCATTGGACTAAATGCGGAAGATAACTCGAGCATCTTCAACTTAAATCTGCTAACGCAAAGTCTTGCGGACACCATGGAGGGCAGTCCCAGTTCACAGTATGCTCCCCCCTCTGAAACCCCCCCTACCTTTGGTGTTAGCTTTCATTCACCTGACTTGACACCTTCCAGTTTCACCCCATCTCCGGAAGGGAATGGTATGACCCGAGACCTTCTGACATCTCCCTCCAGTGTCTTTCTGGTCGACGAAGAAGAGGATGTCGATGATGAAGCTGGCATCCCTAGCCCTCTCAGTGACCTCTTAGAGGATGCTGTCATCTTGGATGAGATGAGATTGTTGGACCTGGCTCTGGAGGAAGGATTCAGTCCCGAGATGGCAGCCAAGCTGGAAGAGGAGGGTTTCCTCGATAGTGGAACAGCCCGACAGGAAACGGACAGAGATGGTGACCACTCAGGCTCCGGCATGGCGGTCACAGAGGATCAGCAAGGTAATTAACCCCCTTACCATTACGCCCTCTTTTTTTTAGAGGGATAGGAGGGGGGACAGGGGATGTTCAGGTGGAGATAGCAGGTCAACAGTAGATGTCACATAGAAGTGGTGTACATCATCTGAAAGCTGGGAACCTGACGAATAATTTGAGATGCAGCTCAGCACTGTGTGTCAAGTTGTTCTAGTCATTAATAAGAATTACAAAATAATTTAAACTGAATTAATCAATAAAAATAAATTGTGAAACTGTATAAGAGCGTAGAACATTATCACAGAAGTATCTGATGACCATTCCCATTAACTATTATGTCTCATAAGTTGTAGCAATTTTTGGGTTGATACCATTTGTTACACAGATTTGGTGCTAAATTTAACCATTTTTTACCATTCGAGAATTGATAAAAATGATCAATAATCTCTCCAAAATACCACATTAAGACATCAAGACCTTGAGGAACACCATAGAAAAAGCCATGCTGTGATTTGGTATCAAAAACATTTGACATTTGGAGATTTCTGCAAGAATTGCATTTTTCAGTGATTGGATGGTGAGCGCTTCTGTTGTGTAAACTGCTCAGAAACCCCCTTATTATCAATCTAGCTAGGAAAGCCATCCATCCTCTGAATGCTCTAGGTCTCTAGTTTGTGGCTGTAAAGTTTCATGAGGCTGTGGTTATCCTAGAGGTCACCACAGGTCAATTTATACAATGAGGTCAAGTTTCAAAAAATGGTCTCAATGAAATGAAATGGCTATTTCCTGCGGTCGAAACAGTTTTGCTATAAAACTGTAGAACTTACCTGGACCTTTCCTTGTTTCCTCCTCCTAGATGGCGAGCATGAGGTAGACTCAGACTCTGGTCTGTCTCTGGACTTCAGCCACAGCCCTGCTTCCCCATGCGCTTCTGAGGCCTCCTCTTATTCCTCTTCCTCAACCTCCTCTTCGTCCTGTGTGTCGGCTGTGAGTAGTCCCTTCTGTGAGGACGAGGACGAGGACGAGGACGAAGGGGCTGAGGAAGGGTTAATTGGTTTCGACATGGACGTAGAGGTGACCATAAAGCAGGAGGAGCTGGAAGAGGAGGAGATGGGGGCAGTAGGAGGAGGGTACCCGGAAGATGTTAAGAAACCCTTCACACCCAACTACGGCGATCACAAGCTGTATGACGGCTTTGCTTGGATGGAGAATATCGGCCACGACCACACCTACAACCAACCCTGGTCATCCACCTCCTCTCCATCGCTGGGCAAGATGCCCGCCAAACACCCCAAATCCTCCGTGCGACACGACAACGCCAAGCCTTACCACCGCTCCTCTTCCAGACACATCTCCGAGACCAAAATGTGGAGCCGGGATGAGCGGCGAGCGCGATCCCGGAAGCTCCCTTTCTCCAACGAGCTGATCGTTGATCTGCCAGTGGAGGAGTTCAATGACCTGCTGGCCAATTACAAACTCAGCAGCGAGCAGCTCGCGCTCGTCAGGGACATACGACGCCGCGGCAAGAACAAAATAGCCGCCCAGAACTGCAGGAAGAGGAAGCTGGACGTGTTGGTGGAACTGGGAGACAGCGTGTCGGGTTTGAGACGGTACCGTTCGCGGCTGCTCCGAGAGAAACAGGAAGCCCTGAGGAAACTGCAGGAAATGAAGCACCGACTGGACACGCTGTACCAGGATGTCTTTTCCACGCTGAGGGACGAGGAGGGGATGCCGTTGGACGCCGCGGAGTACCTGCTTCATTTCGAAACCAATGGTAGCGTCACGGTAGCTTCGCGCCAACAAGGGGCGGCGCTGCCACCACCGACAAAACCCAGCAAGAAACAGAGGGACAAGAAGAAGTGAGGAGGTGGACAAGCAAAGCCATATTCTGGCTTCAGGAGGGAGTATGATCTGACCACAAATACAAACAGGGAATCCTGATGCGGTGGTAAATAAAGAAACTTTATCTGGGGTCAGTGGAAGGTGCTGAAAGGTACCAGGAAATATCCCTGACAGTGATGTTGTTCTTTAAAGACATTTCTACACTGGAAAAGGACTCAAGTTCAACTATTGTTGAGCGCAAGTAACTCTGAGGTACATCTAGGCTACTGACAGATGACCTGGGACCAGCACTTTAAAATGCTAGTTCAATGCCTATGCACAGCCCTGCTTGAAAATACCGAGCTGAACGATACAACAGACTTGATAGCAGGCTGGATCCTGGCTGTCAGCTGATACAGCCGAACAATCGCAGACACTACGATGCCTGTGGGCCTCCGAGGAAGGGTTGCCGGAAGGCAGGAAGGGAAGTCGTGATCGTGCCCCCCTTTGAGCTGGTCGTGGTGCATCTCACTCAAAGACATTCAGCAGGCTAAAGACACGGGGGGTCATGGGGATCAAACCTGTGTATGTAGAGTAGAGTTGTAAAACGGCGATATGTTCAGTACGTGAGGCGTCCGTTTGGCAGTACCCTAGTAGGGTGGCAGTACCCTAGTAGGGTGTATGAATGTTACACACTACTACAGGACAAATTAGTAAACAGGATGTCCAATGAGGAGACAGCTAAGAGAATACGGAATTGTTATTTATTCCTAGCTTCATTACCTCCGCCAAGGCCGAAAGGCCTAGGAAGGGTACATGGGTACAACAATACAAGTTGTTAATGTTTCAAGATTGGTATGTCAAATGCCCCAAATACACATGGATGTACCTTTAATTGATACTGTAAAAAGGACAGCTTTGGCCTACAAAGAGCAGTAACTCTGGATTCCAACATTTCTCCAAACTCAAGGCTGATTTCTGAATTGTTTCAAGCTCGGATGTCACCCTCTAGTGGTTGTGCACGTAGCTGAGTGAGACACACACTGTATATAGAGATTCTGATGAAACTATTAGTACAAAGGAATTAAACATGGTTTGATGCTAAGAATGAATTATTTACACATTTGACCTAAATCTACAGTATTGTGAGTTGTAGTTGAGAGTCTTCTGTTCAAATAGTTCTGATGAAGTCGTGCAGGTAATAAATGATTGTGTTATTGGCAAAGCAAATTTAGAATTTCTCAGGAATGAGCGCAGTCAGAAGAACACGCTACTACTGTGTAGTCAGACCTCTAACAAACACATTTTTGTAATGTTGCTGGATTCTTTTTAAGCAAGAAATAGTCAGCATTCAGTGTTTCACATAGTCTCACACCTCATGTTAGAATACTGTAAGAGATGCAGTGGAATGAAACACTGTCTGTCTTCTTTCATGCTTAGTATCTCCACCACTGAATGAACAAGCTTTTATTATGTGTTTGTTTGCTGTTTAAGTGTTTTACATTTTGTGCTTGCTGGTATTCAAGGACGTGGGACCTTGCCTTCTGTAATATTAAAAAAAACTAAAACTAAATTGTATTTTTTTTTTTAGTCGTATGTTTTTGAGTCTCCGTTGTCGACACAGTCACAATAACAGATATCAGGGTTATAAGGTGTAGCCATTTGTGGACACTCACTCACTATCAGCAGTCCTTTATAGTGATGGGAATTTCGGCTCTTTTTAGTGAGCCAGATCATTTGGCTCAGCTCACCAAGAAGAGCCGGCTCCCAAACGGCTCTTCATTTTACCACCTCTGCCTTTTATAATTCAGCCAAATTTAGCGTTGTTTTGACCTATGATAAGTATGTGTGGACATATATCACTTAAATTATTCAATATAATTATACTAAACCTTATAATTTCCAGAATACCATAATTTACATGCTGCTTCGTTTCTGCGCACCGCACTCCTCTCTCTTTCTCTCCCTCCTGCTCTGTACCTGTAGACCGTCAGCGCGCCGCACACCCCCACCCCTCCCTGCTTGATGGTATGATCCATGTCTGTCATCACCTGATTGGTCACACAGATGTCAATAACACAACATTCAGTCACAGTCGGTGCATGGAGTGCCCGTGGCGCGGAGAAGATCATCCCATCACTCTGCCTTGAATTAATTAAAAAAAAAAATTAAAAAAAAATACGGCTCTTGGGCAGGAGGCGGCTCTTATCGTTCACTTAAAAGAGCCAGCTCTTAGAACCGGCTCGTTCGCGACCGACACATCACTAGTCCTTTACAGTAACAGTGAAGATATAAGCTGCATCCCCGTTCAGTGGTCAGTAGTCTTTGTCTCTCTTTAGTCCATATTTCTAGACTCAAATATGTCACTGCATCTGAGAAATGGACCACACTATATTTATCCAAATTTGGAGACGGAGCATACAGGTGATCTTTGCCAGTGTGTTAAATTGGGAAATATTGTGTAGCCATGTTTTTGGGATCAGGTGCTCATCAGTTAACTGCCTGGTACATAAAAGGAACTTTTTCAGTGCTTATGTACATTCATCTAGGTATCTGGAGTTCCTACCAACCCATGAACTGTGAAATAAGACAACCCAGTCAGTTTATTGGGGGCTGTCTTGATCAGAAAACATGTGATGAGATCTACCTTTGCAAAAGTGC
>CAKAKR010037692.1:33361-48172 GCA_916700685.1 Adelosebastes latens
AGGACTTCAAGCGAGGTGTTTCAGGCAGTTCAGGAGCAGTGTTTCTGTGGGGGACAGTAACTCTCTTTGGGGTGGACTTAAGGCTTTGCAGACCTTTATGTCTTACTAATAAACTAAAGGAAAAGGAAAAAGCACAATAGGTCTCCTTTAAAGGATATATACTTCTCTTAGTTTCAGTTTACTACAAATATTTTTCACTGTTTATTTTATTTTATTTTTTTACTATAATATACACAAAAAAAAAAACTCTGACAAAACAAAATAAAGGCCACCGTTGGTTTAAGCCATCACACAGCTGTCCAAATGCTCACATATCTGTGGGAGTTACATGTGTCCTATTGTGTGCCATTAAAACACAACGGGACCAATTGAGACAAAAGTACAAACTGTTACGAAAACGAAAACCCTTTATTGTTCAAAACAGACAATTAAAAGTAGATTCGCCATGACAGTGACATTTTCAAGGGAAACCAATAAACGTGCAACTGGACAACACAAGCTAATCCGCTAAATACAGAGAAACGTTTCAGGGACAATATAGAAAAAGCTAAGTAGCAGACCCGGGAGCAGCTAATTCAGTCCCTCCCTGTCAATGGTGAAGTATACAACAGAAGGCAGTCAGGGTGCAGGACATTATACTCATAATACTGATGTACACGACAAGGTAGAAGGGACCCAGCATATAGAGAAACTAGCATACAGTAGGAACAGCATTAGCACAGCTAGTCGGAGGGCTTTGACTTCAAATGCTAAAAAGTATTTACAGCTGAGTTCTGATATGCTTACACAACCTTTTAACAATTGGGACTGTTTTAATGCAGCTTGCTGCTTTGAGCTTTTTGTACATGTCTTCCACAACATGTCACTGAGGGTCAGTTCATTAAAATGAAAAACATTCTGCGAAAAAAAGGCAAATATTTAAAAAAATAGCTGCTGTGTTGAGGGCTGGGACATGAAGCAGAAAGACGATGTCCACTGGAAATGAATGGAGTCACATTACAACGCAATTTCCTCTTCGAGGTCAGTTCTCTGATAAATCTCCAGCAGCAGAAGGCCACCCAAAGCGAAAGGGGATCTGAACTAGCTAACCCGGGTCTGCTAACAGAGGAAGCTACTATGCTATTTTTTTTAATACAGTATACATAGGAATAAGCACAGCCGGGCTCCATTCAACACATTAAACGCTGGGAAACATTAGGCAGCAGAGAAAGAACGCTCCTGTGTTGATCATCAAAGTTCTAATGCCGGTTTAATTATGCAAATACCAAAAAACAGGTGTTAAACGTAGGACGGTCTGCGAGCCAGAGGAGCAAAGAAATACTGGGAACGTGCTGAGTCATCATGTGTTGAGTGTTGCCCGGCCGGTGCAAGCTAAAATAAAGTCTAGAAAAAAAACACACGTGTAGCGGAGTGTGTGTGAAGGTTTAAAAAAAAAAAAAAATCAAGAGTGGAAATGACGAGGATGTTACGCGTACTCTCAATCATCGCCCTTCTATTAGCAGTAAAACCTAGTTGTGTTTTGTTACGGAGCATGCATCTACCGAGTTGACAGAGCTGCGGTCTCGTCAGGAAAAACCCTCCACCGACCGGCCAGAGCGGCGGGAGAATTAACGAGTTAGCTGGTTGACAATTCAACCGACGCGTGGCTCGTCAATTCCCACACTGATAGTTCTCTTGTCCGACGCTTGTTAACGAGACTTTTGTTCAAACTGGGGCACATTTACACTGAACGTTATCAACAAGTGAGAGGAGGTGCCCTTTATTTCCCAGAGAAACATGTTTGATGATCACCCATCAGAAAAGCTTGTAACAGCAGCTCAACATATGAAACATGCTATCGTTGACCTACTCGCAATTTTGGCGTCATAAAACAAAAGTTGCACCTTGTTAATAATAAAAAAAAAAGGACAAATCAACTCTGGCTTGCTTTGATAAAACCATGTATCTGATTTGATGCAAGGCATTAAAAAAATAAACGTTAGCAGCTCTGGTAGGTTAACATCGGGGATAAAGGTCCTGACACACCAAGCTGACGGTCGGCCGTCGGACAGTTTGGGGTCGTCGCCGAGCGTCTGTCTAGTTTTGCGGTGTGTCCCTCACTGTCGGCTCTAGTCTGCCCGTGACGGAGATTTTTCGGCCGATTTCGGCATGTTGAATCGGCGGCGCCACGCGTCGAAATAAATCACTGATAAGCTGTTCAACTTAAACAAATCTTAAGAGAAACGGAAGCGAGGAAAGCAAGCCAACGAGTGAAGTCGAGAAAAAAAAAAGAGGGCACTTCTTATTTTCCATCTTCATCTCATCTGGTTATTTCAATACACGGATATTTTCACAGCTACATGAACATCTGGAATGAAGCTAAGTGGTGAGTGAGTGGTGTGAAAATGTTTCATGTCCGTATCATAACAACGGCTTGTATATCCACCGACCTCGGTCTTCCTGTTTCTCTTTTTGAATGATGAATAGAGACTACCGCCGCCTTCTGGTGTGGAGAGTTATTTCATCTCAGAACGTACGCGCTAACTGGCCGTCGGCTGTAGTCTTTGCGGTGTGTTACAAGTGCAACTTTTTGGCCAAAAAAAAGGCAACGCAGGGCGGCTCAACAGTCGGCCTTTGTCGCCGTTAGTTCTCTGACGTCTGCTTGGTGTGTCTCGGCCTTAAGGGACTGTAAAGAAAGGTCAAGAGCCTGCAGGGTTTCATCCCACACAGCTGAGCTCTGTGCTGAACACGCCGTCAACCTGTTTGGAAGTGGAAACCTGCAGATTTCCAGCCTGTTTCAGCACCGTGTCCATTCTAGTTGTAGGATTTGTTTGACTGAATCATCGGACGCTTTGCCTCTCTAATCTACAGGTTAAAGGACATCTCAGCTTTTTTTCAAGCATGCAACTCCTCACCTGAAGTCATCCAGTGTGCCCGTCACTATCAGTGTGGAAAATTACAACCGGCCAGATGCTGATTTTGCTACCGTGTGTATACTCTCTTCCAGCCAAGCTGGCAGGCACCCAACCAACCATAGTTCTATTAAAAAAGTAACTTGATAAAATTGCTAACATGGCATGAAAAGTTTGGGAGTCAAGCCACAGCTGGCAGGGAATGAACCGAGTCTGTACACTTACATCCTTTCTTCGGAAAGTTGTCATTTTGCTTCCAGCCCTGTTTGGCTTCCTACTTGACAAATACTGGGTTCCACGAAATACTGTGAATCGACAGTTTTACATTCACGGAAAAGCTACAGGTTTGCCACCAAATGAGCACAAAACCTCAACTAATGGTTTGATCAAATACAGACGTGTTTGTTAGTTTTAATAAAAAAATTAAACAGGAAGCAAAGCACAAGCCTTGGGCATTTGAACACTGGCTGGTTGGCTGCCACACTGGCTGACTATAACCCTTCTATGTCAAACTGTCCATGTCCGAGTGAAATGCACAGTCGTCATTTGGCGTTTGAGAGTCTCGATTGAAGAATTACGTAGAAAATAATGAGAACCCAGGTGGCACAAAGAACAGATTTTACACTTTCAGTCGAGATACAGGTGGGAGGAAAGCACCGCAGGGAAACAAACCTCTTTCCTCGGTCAGCTACGGTGGCAGTTCAATCTCAACCATCTGCCAAAGTAGCTGCTCCAATCAATTACCAGCAATTAATAGTTAACCAGCAAATAGTTGATTTCCCACCCTGCACCTCAACACTTCCTTTCTTTTCGTCTTTGCACCTCCCTCCACCTCCTCCTCCTCCTCCTCCTTCTCCTCCACCTCGTCTAGTCTTTTTTCTCCTCCTCTTTCTTCTCCTCCTCCTCTGTGGGGTAAGAGTGCCAGGTGAGGCGCTCCTCGTAGAAAGAGATAACCACCTGGGGACATTTGACGTTGGCCTCCTTAGCTGGGACCAGGTCGGCCTCGTCGGAGTTCTTCCTTTTCGTTTTAAACCACGGGAAAAAAGGATAAAGGGAGAGACAGATGACAGAAAGAGGAGTAGAGAAACAGAAAAGAGGAGAGGACATAAAAAGAGAGAGCAAAAGGAAAGGACAATGGAGGAGAACCAAGCGGGGTAGGTAAAGGGAGGAAGAGCAAAGAGAGAGAGAAGTGTTAAGACAATGGACTCTTCACATTTATTTCCTACAACAATTAACACAAATCGAGTGAATTAGCCAAACAACCAACAAGGAGAACCACCTCAAGTTGTGGTTCCTGTATTACTTCATGCTTGCGTGTCTCCTGCTTCCCTACATAGCATGATTCAGCGTTGATGTCATTTATTCATTTTTTTTTAAACATACAATCAACCAGGGAAGGGCAGTTGTGATATTATGACGTGCTGAGATTGGCCCTGCTAGCATGTATTTAACCAAGCAATATTGTTTCAGTTTGCAACACTCAACATGTCTCTGGTATGTGAACATTAGGGATGTCATGAGAACCGATACTTCGGCATCAAGTCAATGCCAAAATTCAGAAAAATGTGACGGTACTCGTTTTCCTACAGTACCACAGGGACTAGGGCTGGAACGATACGCCTATCTCCAGAGTCAATACTATCACGATACCTGGGTGCCGATTCTATATGTATTGCGATTTTTATGTATCGCGATTCTACAAGAATTGTGAGTCAATATTACAATTTATTGTGATTTTTGTTAACTTTTTTAACACTAGACCATGGGGGAAGATTTAAATCATACACTTCTAGGGACTTTTACTTTGGAAATTAACTAAATTAATACAGTAAAAATGTTTGATTTTCAGCCTGTATGTAGTCAGAGATGTCCTGAAGTCAAATATATCAGTCATTGTCAGGCATTATTTATAAAAAAAAAATTCAAGCAACTCAAAAATCAAAGAATTAAGACAAATTAGAAGTATTTTCTTTTTAATTTATAAGGGACTTATGTTTTATACTTCTGGTGAATATAATCCAATCAATCTTATTTCCATATATGTATTTTTCTTCCGTTCCTGAGATATCGCGTTCACGAGAATGGACCGGACGGACGGACAGACGGACCGTGGCCGGCACGGAGGCATAAAAAGCCCTAATTGTTTGTTAAACGTACCAATGAAGTTCAAAATCACCCCAGAGGAGCAGCAATTCCACTTTACAGCCATCTCACTGGACCTTTATAAACAGACGGTGAAGACCCACCACTTCATGAGGAACATCAGCTCTCCACTGGAGTCTGTCGCTCCAATGATCCTCTCCGGCTGCAGACCTCTGCCAAAACCTCTGGCCTTCTCTCCCTGGAGACAAGAAGTACAGGAACAAGGGAACACGTGACCGAATGAGGACAACACACTGGTCGGAGATGATGCTGAGATGGTCATTAAAGCACTGGGATTACTTCAAAAGTGTTAAATGTTTTTTTTGGTGGTGGCTGATTGCTGGGAGTCTTCGCTCACCTCCTCCTTCTTCCTCTTGCTCCCTCGCTCCTCCGAGTCTCCCGAGGCCTCACTGACAACTTTCCTCTTGCCCTCCTTCTTTTTCTCCTCCTTCTCTTTGTGTTTCTGCATGTACTCGGCGATGAGGTCGGGGCAGTCCAGGTTGTCTTCCGGCTCCCATGTGTTATCCTCACTGGGGAGGTGGGTGCAGACAGAAGAAATGAATGGAAGATGTTTTAGTTAAATCTCACTCAGTCCTCGTTTCAGGCAATACATTCTCCCACTTGGTTACCCATTCTTTTCTTTATTTTTAAAAAACATTTTGTAAGGTTATTTACAGGGCTGTAACTTAATGTTAAAATTCTCAACTTTGAGAGCATGATACAACGCTGATACTTTAATATGCACAACAGAAACGTATATCTCTAAGTATTATTGCAGACTCGTACTCACTCCGAGAACCCCTTCCATTTCAGCAGAAACTCTGCTCTGCCCTTCACCACTCGGCGGTCCAAAACTTTCTCCACCACATACTCCTCCTCTTCCTCCTCCTCCGGTGCTGCTGCTGCTCCTGCTGGTCCTGCTGGTGCTGCTGTTGCTGCTGCTGCTGCTGCTGCTGCTGCAGGTGGTGGTGGTGCTGCTGCTGCTTCTGCTGCTGCTGTTGCTGCTGCTGCGGGGGCTGCAGGCTGCTCCTCCTCCTCAGCCTTCTTACCCTTCTTTCCTGCTACGGTCGCCAGCTTGACGTCTGCTGAGGGTGCCTCTGGTGGACCCAAGAGGAAACACACAGAGATAACGATACAAGGGTTAGAATAACTAATAAGAGTGATAGGTGAATTATACACCGATCAGCCATAACTGATTGAAATTAGGACAGCATGGGCACTAGGGATGGAACGGTTCAGGTAAAAGTCCGAACTGTTCGGTTCGCTAGTCGCGGTTCGGGCTCGTGTATGAATTGTTCGGTTCATTTGAAATAAGTTATGAGGCCGATTGTGTATTTTTTGTAGAAATCAAGGCCTATTGAAGGAGGCTGGGACACGGGCGGACATGGGTCTTGAGGTACGGGGTTTAACACATGCGCAGTGTAACTGAAGGTGCGGTCTTGCGTTGCTATTGGCTCAATTTCGGTGAGTGCAGAGCAGATTTTACTGCGCATGTGTTGATGAAGCGTGACCCAGCCCCCTTCACGGATGAAGTGCGGCTGTCAGTCAGTTAAGGAAATGGCGAGTAGAAACGATAAAGTAGAGTTAGAGGATCCACCAGCATCGTTGGGCTCTGCTGATGGGAGCATTACGGATTTAGTGTTACCTATGAAAATGACGGATAAAGTGGTGGATAAAACGGCGACTGTGTGTAAGCACTGTGCAACATGTGTGGTTTATGCTAGCGGCAACACTCCGGGTAGGAAAGAGCAGCGGTGCCTTCTCCCCGCAGCATTTAAACAGCTCTACATGCAGACTAAGACAGGAAAAAAAACAGAACTACAGCATTGGGGAGGTTTACCGTACCCTGAATTTCGTGAACCGTTCCACCCCTAATGGGCATCCTGACCGGTCTGCGGCTACGCAGCCCCATACGCAACAAACTGAGATGCACTCTGTGTTCCGACACCTTTCTATCGGAACTAGCATTAACTTTTTCAGCAATTTGAGCTACAGTAGCTCTTCTATTGGATCGGACAACACGTGCCAGCCTTCGCTCCCCACGTGCATCAATGGGCCTCGGGTCTGACCCTGTCGCCGGTTCACCGGTTTTCCTTCCTTGGACCACTTTTGGTAGGTCCTGACCACTGCAGACCGGGAAAATCCCACAAGAGCTGCAGTTCTGGAGATGCTCTGACCCAGTCGTCTAGCCAGCACTATTTGACCCTTGTCAAAGTCGCTCACATTCTTACGCTTGCCCATTTTTTCTGCTTCCAACACAAAGTTCAAAATGTTCGCTTGCTGCCTAATATATCCCACCCACTGCCAAGTACCATTGTACTGCCAGGTGCCATTGTAACGAGGTAATCAGTGTGAGTTATTCACTTCACCTGTCAGTGGTCTTAATGTTATGGCTGATCGGTGTAGTTTAACATATTTTAATATTCAAATTAGGGGTGGGCGATACATCGAATATAGTCGATGTATCGCGACTTGTCCCACGTGCGGTATATAAAATGACTATATCGCGAACATCGACTACAAATTGCCATGTAATGTTTTTAAGCCACCCAGCCGGCATGAGACTCACTTTGGCATTTCCTTCTCTCCCTCTCTCCTTTGGCTCCCTCTCACATACTCCACCCCCATCCAGACATCTCTCCTGGGTGAGTGTGTGTAGGGTTTTTTCCTGCATAGAGAATTACAAGGCGGCCGCCTCCGTCAAATTTCGCCCCGCCTCCAGCTCGCGATAAAGCTCTGACGGGTGTCTCCGGGGAAAACACTATTTTCTAACAAGCATTGCACTTGATGGATTTTTGTCATTTGTAACTGCATTTGCGGCATTACGCCGTTGTGTTGGCGCTGTAACAAACAGCACAGTGAACCAGAAAAGCCGCTGCCAAAACTGCCAAAGAGGAAGAAACAAGCCGTCTGTTTTGGTTTTCGGCCGGATCGCTGCAAAGCGGGAGCAGCAGTGTTTCTGCTAGTAACCACACCGCCACCACAGCAAAAAACATCACTAAAGTAACCAAAACTCCTTTTCCCTCCCGTTTGATGTTTTAATATAGTTTTATATCGCCAGTTGGCGTTTATAAATGCCGTTGCAAGCGGCAGTCTGCGTTCGCTGTTCCCTCTTTCGCTGCGGGGAGGGGCGGTACCCTGCTCCGTACTTAATACAGTACTTGAGTAGTCTACAGTCCACCACTGCTAGAGCACGAGATTAAAATGAATATAATGAATATAAACAAGAATGTTTTAATGCAGACATACAGTGTGCTGCAGTGACTACAAGAATCATCATATTGGTGTGATTGTATGCATCAAAGGGTTAAATTGAGCATATATGAAGTGCTTAGAGGATATCTGAAAATACCGCGATATATATCGTGTATCGCGATATAGCCTAAAAATATTGCGATATTATTTTTAGGCCGTATCGCCCAGCCCTAAGTCAAATGTTCTGCTTGAATGGAGAAAACACATGGGCTGGTGAGGCGGCCAATCCATTAACTTCATACAACAAAATCCACACACAGATTAACGGGGGATGTAATGGCTGAATGATGGTAATAAACCACCCGAGAGCGGTCAAGGCTAATAGCAGAATTCTTCCTGATATGGACTGTGCTGCAGCAAAAGATGAAACAGGAGGATCAACAAGCTTTGCTGCTGTACCAACACAGTGATCCCTTTTGAAATGAATGAGTAACCTTCCCTTTTTGACACAGTGCTATTGTTCGGTCCTACCTGAGAGAGAGTAGTATTTCTGAACAGTAATGGCACCAAAGAACACGAAAAACAGATGAACTGAAACTGAATGCTGATTTGGGCTCATAGAAGTCCATGTATTGCAGCATAAAAAGAACATCCTAATTCTCTTGTATATTACTCATATTTGCTTCAGCTTCTTTGAGGCTGCTAACCCATGAATCTTTTTCTCTCTGATTCTGATACCTCAGCTCAGGATACCTACAGATTAGGGGTGTAACGATTCGTCTACTACATCGATTTATATTCCTACGACCCAACTGCATCGATAGGTACTCGGCAAGTTGTCCTTCACGGGGAACGTATATTGATCTAAAATCGATTTGCAAGGTAAATAATCGATTGTATCGATACCAAGAATTTGCACCTTGTATTTAGACACCACATACGTTACGTGAATTGATTTTTTCTACCTACATCAGCGATTGGACAGAACACATTGAGCAGACTAAGGGGTTGCAGACAATCTGAATTAGTATGGTCCCTGACTCCCCGGCTGTCATCACATTGTGAAGTTGTGTATTCGTGATGATTCTTGGATTGAAGGCCCATCAGGAGAACCCAAAGTCCTTCAATTTATGATCGGAGAAAACTACAGACTCCTCTTGGACTTGCAGACTCCCCATCCAACCCAGATCAAAAGCCAGGGGGAAGCCATGTTAGTCCCAGCTAGAGAGAGAAAAGAGGCTGAAACCTGAGTATGCAGGGTAGAAAGGGGGAGGGGTCACCAGATTAAGAGCTGCACCATTCAAAGGACTGGCTCTGACAAACACTGTTACATCTGGACTGTGTCTCTGGAGTGGTTCAACACCAGCAGCCATTTTGGCAGGTAAAACCACTGAAGAATGCCCAAGTCATGACACCACATCCGCGCTAGCATCTGTTCCATGTACTTCTGTTACTCTACAGAACCTAAGCTAAATCAGCTCCACTACAGCAGTTGGTAGAAGAAATTGTGCTCTCCTCTAAAGTCATATTTTCACCTTTCTTGTTGTAATCTCTTCTGTCTGAAAACTTCTACAGCTTCAGTCCTATCTGTTCTGCTGTTATTACAGAAATGTCTGAGCTGGTCGTGGCCCCTGACGTTTAGCCAGCGAATGTCTAGGGCTTATGGGAAATGGTGTCTGTTAAAGGCCTCAGAATCCGAAATATTAACAACCGTATAACATTTTTTTTTAAACCACTATACTTATCTAGACCAGTGGTTCTTATGGGATTTTGTCCCTGAAATTACCTTTTCAACTATTTCATAAGTACAAATTTCAAGAAAAGATTTTAAATGTTATTAACAAATACTATTTTAAAAACAATGAAACACCTAAATAATGCGTCCTCAGTGAACGGATCACAAGTGGACAGCTCTAAGTACAGGTGTGAACGCACTCAAGACGCACAGAGGACGCATTGAGATCTGATCTTTCATCCCACATTCAGAGGTAGTGTGGGCCACATTCTTTTAGCAGTGTGTAGTGAGTCCTGGGTCACATTAGGAATCGCCTACTCATCTGACGTCCCGCTTGGATCCGCAGGTCTCTGAGCTCCTCGTGTGAATAGACAAAAAGACGTGAGCGCTTGACTGCCTCGCAGCATGGAAACATCTTCTGTGCTCTACTGTATTCTGTCAGTACAACTGTATTTTATTAAAATATATCTTATCTATAGGCTACATATCTATAGACTATCAGACTAGGCATGGGAAGTGCATTATTATCATATTGTCGTAGATGTGTCGGTGTTTTTGTTCCGCTGCTTTGCACGGAGCTGACACCCGCCTGTCCGTTCGTCCGCCCTCCTCCCCGGCTCTCTGAAGCCATGTACCCGCTGTTGTCTAGCAAAGACAGCGGTGCCGGCGGAGCGGAGGTCCAATACAATAACCTCCAGTACAATAACCTCTTATTTTGATGTTAATAAAATGTACCCGAATTCAGGAATATGTAGGATATTACTACTGACATTCCTGTATTATTAGGTCACAACGTCTGTTGTATTAGCCATGAGTTTACTACGTGTTTATTTGCATATAGAGCAGGGAAATGAGAACCCATCACAAGTGGTCACTGGAGATGCATTCTAATGCCAGGTGTGAACAGATGTACTTAAAGCTATCCACTTGTGATCAGCTCACTCAGGATGCATGTTAATACTAGGTGTGAACAGCGCCAGAGCATGCAGTTTCTATTTTAATACCATTCACATACTTATGCAAGCTGGCCTTCTCATACTACATCAAGAAAAAAACAGAAGGGAGTGCTTGTCTGTGGAGGAGGACATAAGACAATGGCATTGTCCTCTGTCCCTTCTTGGATAAGATCAAGACATTCTGCTCTCGGAGACGGGCCCACATTAGTGCCGAACGATAAATCGTATTTTCATCAAGGTTTGAATATGTGCGATAAAAAAAAGGCTGGCTGAAACGTGATGAATAAGTATAAGAAATGATTTAAAAATTTGGCAAACTCTTGTAAATTGATCAGCTGGCTGAGACAAAGCAGCCCCTCCTCCCTCTACCAGCTCTACCTGCAGGCAGTCAATCACATCAGCAGAGGGAGGTGGACCAAGGAATCACTGATACACCAATATGTGAATGCACTAATAGCTGAATCCAGAGTTATTTCCCTTCCTCCATTCATGTGAATGAGACCCAGACAGAGTCTGGACCGAGGGCTGGGAGGCGGAGTTAAAGGAAGCGCTACTGCGCCTGCTCTATGGGCCCAATGGATGCGGAAGATCGCCGGATGATCCGGGTAATTTATCACTCGACAGTCGAGCCATTTTGGCTCCATGCGCCACTGAGCAACTCTCACAGGAATTAATGGGAGCCCGCCTCCGACGCTGTATCCAGTTCTCTTTATACATCCATGGTTCAATGCGGGAATGCTGCGCTGTTATTCCGTATCGCTGTTTTGTATGAAAGGTACAGAGACGGAATGGGGGGACAGAGTTGTTCCGCCGATGAGCTGGCAGCGGAGGTAGTCACAGCGCCGAGCCAGCCGATGTCTGTGTGAAAGGGACAGCCGGCACGGCGGGACTAAACGCACACACACACTAGACGATGTTGTGTTTAACGTCACGCCCCTTTTGCTCCTGTGATGCCGGTGTGCTGTCTAAAAATCACACACCGGGACGGCGGACCTTCTTTACGGCAGTACAGCAGAATCTCTTTGTGAAAGGGGCTACTGACTGATGTCTGTGTTCGTCAACCTTTCTTAACTTCACTCAGGAACATCATTTATTTTATTAACATGTTAAGATTGTTTCCAGTGAGATATTAATGACTTTATATGGTGACTTTGCTGTTGTAAACATTACTGTTGCTGCTCTAGAAACATTATTTAGCCTAGTTATATCTAAAATATTACATTTTAATCTGGTTGTGAATTTAAGGACGACCAGGCTGACACAAGAAATGTATAGCTAGTAGGGGCGTCACGATTTCGATTCTACATCAGAAATCAGTCGAAATTAGCTTCCGATCTCAACCATTGAAATCAAAAGCAAGATTATTTTTCTCTCTCTCCACCCCCGCCGACTCACATGCATCCGAAGGAATAATACAGCTGGACTCAAGAAATGTAACCGCCACCTCATTCATGGTTTAAACTATAAACCAGCACAGAAATCACAATAACCAACAGAAGCCACCATGTTCTGAACAGACACACTACATTACAAACACTAACAAAAGGAACACAGCACTCGGGACAAGGCAGGCATGATTGGAAATGTGGGCCGCCCCTGTCGCCACGATACTCAGGGTACTTCCTGCATATCTGCAAGGCCTGTTGAAGGAGGCTGGGTCACGCGTCATCAACGCGTCATATCTTTAGGAGTATAACACATGCGCAGTAAAATCTGGTCTGCCCTCGACGAAATTGAGCCAATCGCAACGAAGGACAGCAGCTTCAGTTACACTGTGCATGTGTTATACCCCATACCCCAAGACCCATGTCCGCCCGTATCACACCCTACTTCCATAGGCCTTGCATATCTGTAGCATTACACTACATGAATTTGCCTAGTCGCTAGCAGACTTTAGTCAGTTTCCTTACTCATAGCTCTTCTACTCTTACGTGGTTTAACATGAAGTCACTGCATCTCCCGACAGAACATCACCAAGGATGAATTTCAGCCTACATGCAAGTTTTTTTCTGCTCAACGTTGTTGAATTAGAGCAGCTGATATTGGTAGCGAGCGCAACAAGCTAGCGGCATTGCTGAGCGCACGCAGACTGTGTCCAAAGCTCCGCCTCCACTCTCGGTGACAAACAGCGTTCAGAGAAGGAAGGGAAAAAAGAGGAGAGAAACAAGCATGACAGTAAATGACAACTAAACTGTATTTCTGTAGATTACAGCAGACTTGTAATGCACTACAAAAGGATTTCTGTTTTGTTTTAGTAATGATTACGTACTGAGGTGGGTCACACAGACACTGGTATTGAAAAGATTCAGCTTTTTACATTGTAGACTGTTGTAGTCTAATTTTTGAAACACTTTCTAAACGTGGATTTGGAGAATCGAGACACCCGTAATAGCCAATATGCACATTTCAATATTTGCTTATTTATTGCCAAGTCATATCGACACTGCAATATTGAACACTGTTATCGTTGCAGATTTTCCTCATATTGTGCAGGCCTAGCCCACATTAGTCATTAATTGTCTCTTGCTATAACAAAAATGATACAATTAATAGCCCCATGCAAATGAATTAAAACAATAGGACATACATTTACATTGGTTGCACTGGTGCGCCCAACTTTTTCATTGAGGAGCACCCGCACATAATTTAGGTGCACCCAACACTTTTCACTGCACCTTTTGGTGACGCAATAACCCATTTTAAGCATTTCATTTTTTGTCAGTTCCCATACACGTTGGTAATTTTGTAACACATAATGTAAATTATTGTAAACAGGAATGAGATGAGTTTGTGTTTAAGTGCAATCCACATGTTTACACTCTCTTTCATGAGCTCTCTCGGTCTCATTATATTCCACTCGGTAGCGGCTGCCTAGTGGTAAAATTCAGTATGCCGGTCCAGTCCGGTGTTTGTAAAATTGATCAACTCTGTTTGATATGAAGCCTAAGCCCCAACCATAACTGGAATTTTTTTAACTTCAATACAATTAAAAAGGCGCGGTCGTTGGGGAACCAGCTCGTGGCTCTACTTCTGTGTGAGAGCCTGTGGACGCCCGACCAAAATTTCTGACATGTCAGAAATTCATCTGATTGTCCGATGGCCGGTCGGGAGGAGTTATTCGGTCCTTAGTCCCCCCTGTGCACGGCAAACGACGCACAACGAAGGTGAAATTTGATTTGATTCTAAAATTAGTTATGTTGCTATGTTTGGGCCAGAAACAGGCTTAAATCATACAGTGTATGCCCATCTTAACGGTCTTGGAAATGCATGAATTGGGTATGACTAGAAATGAGTCCAATTGTATTCAGCAGGTGGGTTTTAAGGGGTTAACTATGTAAAAGCTAAAATAATATTAATTTAGGGGAACTTGGGATCCTAGTACCATTTTGCATCTTAACAATACAAAACAAATGTTTACCCCTGGCCCACCATCGACTTCCAGAGATCTGAACAGGTCAAGGGGTTTATAAATTAATTAAAATAAATTAATGTATCATTGTTGTGAATAAGTGCACATTGGAAGAGGTTACTTCCCCAAACAAAAGATTTTGGTATATCATCCCTACATGTGTGTTAACTCAGCAGGGATAACATCAATGAGAAAAGTTAATCTACAGGAGAATACAGAATGCCTGACTGCATTATATATTTATTTTATTTTGAAGTGTCACGTGAATGAATGAATTGGGTATGACTGGAAATGAGTCCAATTGTATTCAGCAGGTGGGTTTTAAGGGGTTAACTATGTAAAAGCTAAAATAATATGAATTTAGGGGAACTTGGGATCCTAGTACCATTTTGCATCTTAACAATATGAAACAAATGTTGTCCCGTGGCCCATCTGAACAGGTCCAGGGAGTCTATAAATTAATTAAAATAAATTAATGTATCA
>CAKAKR010037692.1:48192-61249 GCA_916700685.1 Adelosebastes latens
GAATAAGGGCACATTTAAAGAGGTCCACAAACAAAAGATGATGGTATATCATCCCTACATGTGTGTGTTAACTCAGCAGGGATAACATCAATGAGAAAAGTTAATCTACAGGAGAATACAGAATGCCTGACTGCATTATATATTTTTTTTATTTTGAAGTGTCACGTGAATGCATGAATTAGGTATGACTGGAAATGAGTCCAATTGTATTCAGCAGGTGGGTTTTAAGGGGTTAACTATGTAAAAGCTAAAATAATATGAATTTAGGGGAACTTGGGATCCTAGTATCATTTTGCATCCCTACATGTGTGTGTTAACTCAGCAGGGATGACACCAATGAGAAAAGTTCATCTACAGGAGAATACAGCCTGACTGCATTATATATATTTTTATTTTGAAGTGAATGAAGTTTTTCCATTAAATAAATAATGACAATCATGCAATAAATTGATGCAAAAAAAGAGCACAAATTGGTGCCAATAAAACAGTCCTCAGGTTGCAGGTTAGATGTAATGTTGGGTCGCGGGGGAGGAAAAACGCCCCCCCGCCGCCCCTCCCCCATGTCTACCGAATAACCGTGGTGGTGATTTGCAGACTGCATCCACAGAAAACACACTGCGGCAGCCGCAGCTGGACAAACATCTGGTCAGATCAGAACCACAGCTCCTCTCAGTAAAAGGGTCTACAGGTCTACAGGTCTACAGTAGGAGGACACAAAGCCCGTCTGTCCAGTTGCATAAGAGCATCGTCGCAGCCAGCATGCTGCACATCGTCTTTACATCACGCCTGCACGAGCAGCAGCTGCATTAAATAGTCCAACGAATGCCGAAAATAAGTTCCTACAATGTGGTTCAACTTGACCTGGTCGCAGTATGTTACAATCTGCCCAAACCTGAGCCAGCACACGGGTCCAGGCGGCCAGCCCCCTTCAACCACAGCCGAGCAACATGGCTGGCGCTGCTCCTCTCTCCAGCTCCAGCTAGCCGCCGTAACGTAACGAGAGACTCTTACCTTCACGGAGAAAGCGTCGGAGCGGTTGTATGGGCTGACGGTAGGCCCGGGAGGAAACACCGTGATTGGACCCGTCTGCTGTAGACGAGTAGCAAGCCGAAGACGCGCCAGTGGCGACCACACAACTACCCGACGGCTGAGTGGCGGGCTTTGGCTCTCTGTGTGTTTTGCTAGTGAATAAACACACAATAGCTTTCAGCGTCGCTAACAACCAGCACCGATCCCGTTCTGCCCGCCAACAGCACCGCCGGAAGTTACGTCAGGGGATAGTATGGTACGCAAGGCATTGTGGGAGGTGAAGTCTTCTTCCTCTTAGTCTTCTTTAGTGTTTATTGGCGGTTGGCAAACCAGTTTTAGAGCGCAATACCGCCACCAACTGGACTGGAATAACGAGATTATGCTGGGAAATAAATCACTTAAAGGGACTGTTTGTAAGATTCAGAAATGCTTGTTAACAGCGACACCTGTGGCCGTTAAGTCAACGAAAGTCAGCGTCCTGTTGCTCGTGCTTGTTCGCTCTAAATAGACATGAACGAGCATCGCTCAAAACAGTGAGGCGACACACGTCAGCTAAAACCACAATATCACTCTATATTTCACCTGCTTGGCAGTAATGTTAGCTGACCAGACGAAGGTCTCTCCATGAATCACTGCTGATCCTAGTGTTGGCTTTGAACGTTATTGTCTCCGACTGCAGCCGGAGGGAGACACCGGCACCCGGTCGGAGACGATAACGTTTCTCTCTGCGGAGCCCCGTCACTTCATAAGACACGGGAAACCTCTGTTGGTCTGGAGGAGCTGCAGCATTTATTTCTGCACAAACGTCCACTGTACATTCACTTGATATTCTCAGAGCTATGAAGTCTTCTGCAGTGTGTAGTGTGCGCGCATGAACGCGAGGTGGAGCGAGCTGAGTGAGTGCAGGCAGAGGAGCAAAGGAGCAGAGTACAGCAGAGACTTCGGCCCTGGAGACCAAAGCTACGGTCTCCCCCGTGTCCTCCGACTGCGGCCAACAATGTTTTGCAAGACGGGATTCACTAGATATAACTTTGAGGTTTTGGTGCTTCCATGTAGTTTGTGTTGGAGTCTGATGGTACGTGTCCACAGGGAGTCTGAACAGCGTAGCCACACGCGAGCGCGCATGGGAAACCGACCCGGTAGATTTATACGTGTAAAAAGTTACAAACAGTCCCTTTAATTCAAGAAAAAAAATGTGATTAATTTAGCTAAATCAGTTTCTTATGAAAACTTTGTAGGCCTAGCCTATATCTTGCTTGCTGTTTTCCCCAAGAGATCTGACAATAGAGTGGTCCACACAGGAATGAGTCCCAAAACCAAGGCCTATGGAAAGGAGGCTGGGTCATGCGTCATCAACGCGTCATATCTCCGGGGGTATAGCACATGCGCAGTAAAATATGGCCTGCACTCGCCGTAATTGAACCAATCGTGACGCACGACCGCAGCTTGAGTTACACTGCGCATGTGTTGTACCCCATACCCAAGACCCGTGTCCCAGCCTCCTTCCATAGGCCTTGAAAGAGTTATCATTTCATCACTTCCTGTTCCCTCTTCTGGAAGTCAATGGATTTTTAGTTAGATCCCTGAAATAAGGTCTGTGGTTAACACAGGCTGAAGAGATTTTAACGTTTTGTGCTACGACATAAAATACGTCAGTAAATACCCCACAGGTGAATTTTAAAAAGGGCGGTTGCTAACAAGGGGCTTAATGAGACTACTAAACATCATGATGCCGACTCGTCTTCCTTTACAGCCTCGTTGTGTATACTCACGTTCATGTGACCGTGGTGGAGTTCGTTTATATCCTAACGTTAGCTTTTTACTTCCGGTGATTGCATTCACGCTTCATAAATCATGAAAGCGGTGTTCATCTGTGAAGATTATCATGCTGAACAAACGTGTCAGTGTCATAAACGTGTGTTTGCCACAGACTTTATTTTCTGCAATAATCCAAAACCCAATGGAACAACATTGGTTTTTAGTGGAGGGAAGCAGGGAGAGGAACAACATTGGTTGTTAGTGGAGGGAAGCAGGGAGATGATCACTTCCTGTTAGTGGAGGGAAGCAGGGAGATGATCACTTCCTGTTAGTGGAGGGAACCAGGAGCACTCTATGAAAAGTCATAGCTCACAGTTTCCCCTCCCTATTCAGAGGGCGATTTCTCTTGATATTGTATTTTCTATTCATGTTCGACAGTTTCTGGTCGGCTACAGTGTGAGCATTTTTCCGGTTGGGTACTTGCCTATTTTATATAATGTATGGTTGAGACCTGTATGACATATTCTCAGACGAGTGATGATATTTTCTTCCCTTCGTTTCCAGCCCACCATCCCTCCAGCATCGACATGTCTTTGTATATGTTTATGTCTTCCAGTTTTATTATCATCCCAATAATACTCCTGCCATACTGATTGTGCATTATGTCTTTTTGCATAATGGACCTTGTAGGTCTACATGTATACTTCTGAGTGTTTGTTTGGCCAGAATATCCACCTGATTTCTCTCCACACCAACATGAGCAGGAACCCAAAGGAAGCGTGTACCCTTGCTCTCTATCCTGTACATTATAAGGAATAGTTCTAAATGATGAGCAGCCAGATCTCATGCTTTTTAGTGCTGAAAAGCTGTCAGATGCAATAACTGTGTTATCTATTTCATTCTCCTCTACCCACTGCAGGGACAATAATATTGCCAGTAGCTCTGTGTTATATAGGGTGGAGTCAGGTAAATGGGTCATCTATAAAGTGGGCTACATGGTTGGAGCATCATAGCCCTTTAATATTTTACATCCAATCACAATAACTGATCTTGTATTGTTGCTACAACACTAGTTGACATATAACAATAGTTTTGATTGGTCTGACGTTGCTAGTACTCATTAACTAATGGTAAACAGTTACTTCCTCATTCGTTCCCCAGTAACTACTCACATTTTCGTGTACCTTATTGTAAGGTGTTACCGCGGGTTGTTTTGTTTAGTAATAGTAACCTGTGTTTGATTGTGTGAGGGACAGATTAAACCTGACTAAACTCAAATTACCGGGGTCCAAATTATCGATCAGTCAAGTGCAACATACAAAAGCACCCAGATTAATAGGCACTAAAATCACTTGTTCCAAGCCCCATTGGTGTCCCTACCAGTTGTCCTTGTTGTGGTATAAAGATAATCTGATGATGCTGAACACCTTCAAGACACTTTTGGATGTCTTGCTGACACCTTCCTCCTCTGTTTGAATAAGCATGTCACCACTGCACTGAATCTAAACAAGACCGGCCAGGCAGGCCTAGTGAGACTAATCACAGTTCATCACGGATCTGGTATGTGCTGAAAAGGCTGGCTTGAAAAACTATGTAGCAATAAACACTAATCATGTACACATTTAATTATAATGCACTTTGATTTCTTCATTTGAAATGATGCTGCACCTGTGTGGAAGAGTCCAAAGTAAGCGGGTCTTGCATTAGGACCCAGAAAAGAAGCTCCAAACTTCCCCCTGGGTCTTCCTCCTGCATTGTAACACACCAGAGAGTGGTGTGACTGTGTGCTTTGATAGCTTCCTCAAATATTTAAAATTATGAACCAACCAATAATGTGTCCTTTTTGATTCGTCATGTGAGATGAGGAACTGAAACTTGAGTGATTGCTTAGTGCACATCAGCCAAGAAACATGGTGTGCGCTTAAGTATGATACTGATATTCTGTAAACCACCTGAGGCACACATTTAATCTATGTTTTTTTCCAGGCACCTGCATGTCTCTGACTTGGGGGAATCGTGTTTTAGTTCATCAAGGTAGGTTAATATGTTTATTTTATATATATTTGATGTAATGTTTGCTGTAATGTCTCTCGTATTTTGGTGTGCTTCTGCTTTGTGTTTCAAAAAGCAGAAGACCAAACTGTTATGCAACTACTAAACATGAAGCCATTGTTACAATAAGTTGTTGCGTAAGTCATGAGTACTAAAATATACTGTCAGTAAGATAATGGTTGTTTATTTTTTCAATCTTACGTTCTCTGTGGTGGGTCTAAACTCCCCGTTTAGTGGGAAGAAACCTGGAGCAGAACCGGGCTCTGGGTGGGCGGTCATCTGCCGAGACCGGTTGGGGGAAGAGAGAGAGAGAGAGAGAGAGAGAGTGAGAGAGAGAGAGGCAACTACAATAATAGCACAGCAGCTGTAATAACTAATACAAGTAGGACTAATAACAAAAATCAATAGCAGTGGATGTAAAAGAGTGATAATACAACTATCGGAATTGATATCATTGGGTCGTCCTCAGACGGGCTTTCAAGCGGAGCTTCCAGCAATCTCAGTCCTCCATACATCTGGCTAGCTCGCCAGCACTGTCCAGCATGTTGGTGTGGGACGTCCCTGTGATCGATGCCCGTGCGTTGGTTCCCACAGCACCAGCATGCTTGCTGGGAGTTCTTGATGTCTTTGGCGGTGACCGAGAGGTCTCATTCTCCAGGCTTGTACGATGGTTGACAGTGTGCTCGAGTTGCCTTTTGGGGGTTTGAAGTCCAGGGTGCCCACATGTTTTGAAATTTTGGCCAAAAACTGTGATTCTGAGAATTTTGACCTCATTTTCACAAGTCAGTACTCAAACCGATTAATCAATTATCAATATATTAATAGTTGGCAACTTATCAATTAATCATTAGTTCCAAAAGGGCAAAACCTTTGGCTCTACTTCAGTAGGGGTCAAGCAGTGAGCGGGGGTATGTGAGCCATGCTCCCTTTTGCCTTGTTTTTATATAGCATGAAATCATAACAGAAGTTATCTCAAGACGCTTTGCGTATAGAGCAGGTCTAAACCGTGCTCTATAATTTAGAGACCCAGTAAGTGATCCCTCATGCACAAGGTGCGACAGTGGCAAGAAAAAAACTCCCCTTTAACAGGTAGAAACCTTGGGCAGAACCAGGCTCTGGTTTAGTTGAGATCAATCAATCAACTACCTGAAGTTATAGGTGACTGATTATCAAACTGTCCTCTCATGTGAGCAGGTGAGCACTGATGGCATCACACGAGGAGATCCTCTTGGGAGTGCTGCAGGACTTGGGGAATGACGAGTTCAAGCATTTCAAGTGGCTCCTAAAGAAGGCTGACGTCGTAGACGGCTTCCCAGCTATCCATAATAGCCAGCTGAAGGAGGCCGACAGGCAGGACACGGTGGACCAGATGGTGCAGACCTACGGCCTTCCTAGAGCTCTGCAGATCACAGTGGAAGTTCTGAAGAAGATCCCCAGGAATGATTTAGTGGAGTGTTTCTCCAAAAGTGGTTTTGAACCCAACAGTAAGACAGAGTTGGAATCTATTTCACATTAGCCTTCTGCTTATGACATGAACTATATTGAATCTTTAATAGGCCAATCTGACACTAAGCCAAAACAACTGAATAATTCCATCATTATGAGCAAAAATACGGAGTCAGATCAGTCTCAATATTAATGAATGCAGAAGGATTCACAAATGCATAAATGACTCTCTCCACAAAAATAATTATTGTTATTCGGACCAGGTAGCCTACCTTCGGACTGCGGGAACAAAAGCACTCCTCCTGAGCCTGTCTAGTTCGAAGCTGTGGTTATAGCATCATAGATAGGCTACCTACCGTTAGCCCTTAGAAGCCAGTAGCCAATTAGAGGCAGAGTAGGGGCGGGTCTTCCCGCAAGTCATACACTCACTCATATGATTGGCTGATAAGGAGGGATCTGATCACATCTGATTGGCTACAGATAATTCCCTGTTGAAAAAAAATTTGTGGATCAAGCGACATCAGGGGCGTCTCATAAAACCCACACACATTCCAATGAAGTTCACACATGAAAAACAGTTTGTAAATGTAGGTTAAACAGTTTGTATATCAATGTAACATCCAAATATGTTTTTGATGAAAATTGCAAATACTTTTAAATACATATATTTGTGGATTTCTGTTATATTTATTTAAAACAAGACATATTTGTGTGTGCATCAGAAATATATTTCTGAGCCTTCATTTTTTATATGTATTTCTTTACATTTATATACAACGATAACTATTTTTGAGTGCATTAAAAAATATTTTTGTGGAAAGAGTCATTTATGCATTTGTGAATCCTTCTGTGTGCATTCATTAATATTGAAGCTGATCTGACTCCATAGAAAAAGGAAACCATCCTCTCCCTCTCCCTTTATCTCTCTCAGAGGATGCCACTGATGTTGGAGAGACTTCAGAGAACACAGGGGCTTCTTCCATTCAACAGGCACAGGCAGCTCCTCACCCTGCCACCACGCCTGGGGCTCAGGATGAAGGTGAAGCTATTTCAGTTTACAGTTTGGCCACTAATGATTTCATTCATTGTTACCTCTGAAGAAATATTTTAATGGCAATTTCAGAGGAAATGTGCTTCGTAGGAAATGTAATGCCACCTGGACTACATTTTGAAATAAATAACACAGAAACCTTTTATATTTAACATATCTGTAACTGCTTGCTGCTAATGCCAAATGTTCAATGGGCAATTCAAAGCACTTGATTAGGGTTAAGGTCCTGACACATCAAGCCGACAGTCGGCCGTCGGACAGTTTGGGGCCGTCGGTGAGCGTCTGTCGGCTTAGTTTTTGCAGTGTGTCCCGCAGCGTCGGCTCTAGTCTGCCTGAGGTTTTTTGGCTGATTCAGCGGCGCCCGTCGGTGAAAGAAATCACTCTGATTGGCTGTTCAGCTTAAACCAATCAGTGCACGAGAAGAGAAACGGAAGTGAGGAAAGCAAGCCAACGAGTAAAGTAAGACGCTTCTCATTTTTCATCTTCATCTCATCTGATCATTCCAACACACGGATATTTTCACAGCGACATGAACATCTGGAATGAAGCTAAGTGGTGAGTGAGAGTGGTGTGAAAATGGTCGGCAAACGTCGCTTTGTTTCATGTACGTATTATAACTACGGCTTGTATATCCGCCGTCCTCGGTCTTCCTGATTCCCTTTTTGAATGATGAATACATACTACCGCCGCCTGCTGGTGTGGAGAGTTATTTCATCTCACGCAGGTGAAGAACGTACGTACTAACTGTCCGTCGGCTGTAGTCTTTGCGGTGTGTTCAAATGCAACTTGTCGGCCAAGACAAAGGCGACGTGGGACGACTCAACAGTCGGACTTCATCGCCACTAGTTCTTTGATGTTGGCTTGGTGTGTCTGGGCCTTTAGGGGAAAACTGTAGTTTTGGTTAAATATTGAAAAGCACAAAACAGGACGTTATCAAATTTTCAGAATATTGCCAAACCACAATCTTTCCCTAACCATAACCAAGTATTTTAGTGACTGAAAACATAAAAACACATGAGACAAAGGATGTTGTAGGATCCAGGAGTTGCACAGCCCTGCTACACTGAAGAATGTGACTTTATTCATACAGATTTGCTGGTGCCAAGACCAAAGCCTTCACGATCCATCACATCATACCAATGCATTCTCCAGTCAAACCTCCAGAACAAGTACATGTGTATACCAGAGGGTTTGTCAAAGCAGAAGGATAAGAAACATCTTGATGATATCTACACGGAGCTCTACATGATAGATGGGACTGATGCAGATGTCAACAGGTACCATGATGTCAGGCACATTGAGATGACCTCAAGAAAACCGGAAGGAACCGAGAGATCGATTCAGCACAACGACATTTTCAAACACCCTTCTGGAGAAAAAACACCGGTAAGAACGGTGCTGACCACTGGGATTGCAGGAATTGGAAAAACGTTCCTTGTACACAAATTCATCCTGGACTGGGCTGAAGGAAGAGCCAATCAAGATGTGCATCTCACGTTCCCCTTCACCTTCCGCCAGCTAAATTTACTGAAGGGCAAAAGGTTTCGTTTGGCAGAGTTCATTCACAAATGTATCCACGAAAGTCGAGATATCACAGAGGAGGCTCTTAATTACATCTTCACAAAACTACAGGCTTCAGGAAACACCAACTACGACAAGAGTAAATTCAAACTTCTGTTTGTGCTTGATGGGCTGGATGAAAGCCGCCTTCAGCTCGACTTCAGTGGCATGAAAGATTGTTCTATTGATGAGCCACTGTTGGTGAGTGATCTGCTGGCGTACCTCATCCAGGGGAAACTGCTCCCCTCTGCTCGCCTCTGGATAACCACACGACCTGCAGCAGCCAATCAGATCCCTCTTGACTTTGTTGACATCATGACAGAGGTGAGAGGGTTCACTGACCCACAGAAGGAGGAGTACTTCAGGAAGAGATTCAGAGATGTGCAGATGGTCAACAGAATCATCTCCCACATCAAGACATCACGAAGCCTCCACATCATGTGCCACATCCCGGTCTTCTGCTGGATCTCCGCTACAGTTCTGAAGCAAATATTGGGAGAAGATGAGAGAAAAGAAATTCCTCAAACTCTGACCGAGATGTATACAAAATTCCTTGTGTTTCAGATGAAGCAGACAGCACTGAAGTATGACACAAATAAGAACATGGAGATCATCGAGTCACTTGCAAAGCTGGCATTTCACCAGTTGGAGAGAGGTAATCTGATCTTCTATGAGACCGACTTGAACAACAGTGGCATTCATCTTAGTGAAGCATCGGTGTACTCGGGGGTGTTCACACAGATCTTCAAGGAAGACGACGGGCTGAACGAAGACAAGATGTTTTGCTTTGTGCATCTGAGCATCCATGAGTTTTTGGCAGCTGTCTTTGTGGTCCTGTCACTTTTTAACGACAGAAAAGATGTGATGGCTGAACCACAAACACCTCTCCAACATCTGCGGGTGCTTTTCAGAAAAGCATCCGTAACGGAGATCTGTAAGAAAGCTGTGGACAAGGCCTTGCGGAGTCCAAATGGACACCTCGACTTGTTCCTCCGCTTCCTCCTGGGCCTTTCGTTGAAGTCGAATCAGGATCTCTTACAAGGCCTGCTGAAACAAACAGGGACATGCGCAGAGACCAACCAGAAGCTAGTGAAGTACATCAAAAAGAAGATCAGGGAGAATCCCTCACCAGAGAAATGCATTAACCTCTTCCACTGTCTGAGTGAGCTGAAGGACAGTTCCCTAGTAGATGAGATCCAACATTACCTGAGAACAGGAAGCCTCTCCACAGCCTCTCTCTCTCCGGCTCAGTGGTCAGCCTTGGTCTATGTGTTGCTGTCATCAGAAAAAGACCTGGATGTGTTTGACCTAAAGGAATACTCCAAATCAGAGGAGGTTCTGATGAGAATGCTGCCATTGGTCAAAGCCTCAACAACGGCACTGTAAGTACTTGTTTTAAGTTATTTAAACACTTGCATATACAATATTTGTATCACTTTATAGATTCACATTATTTTGAGGGATCTGGAAAACATTAAAAGAACAACTACTCACGTGGTCCCTGACACATATAACAGAGGGATCTTGCAACCTACAGGTGCTTTCACAAGCCAACATTTTAAACAAACTCTGGTGCGGTCCGTTTGGGCAGTTGTGAATGCAGTAATCGCACTCTGGTGTGCAAAACCACCGGTCCAAGACCACTTGTGAGAGATTTATGTATTATTTTGTGTATTTATTTCTGTATTTTTGCATTTATTCATTTATTTATTTATGCACGATTTTATATTATATATATATATATTATTTTCTTTATACATTTCTTTACACATTTCCTTTTACATTTCTTTACACATTTCCTTTTACATTTCTTTATACATTTCTTTTTACATTTCTGCCTCATTATGCAAATGAGGGGGCCGTCACTCAACATGTGTCATAATGGGGTCAGAGATTGCCAAACCATAAGATCTCATTTCATAAAGATTGCATTCCATACAGATCGCATGCATGCATAACCTTTAATACTATAGTTTCCATCACAACTGACCTGGACTTCTGCAGAAGTCTGATGTTTGCTTGACATCTGGACTGAAGAGAACATACAGAATATGCTCAATAAAGTCCACAAAAACAGTGACGTTTTATAAAGTCATTGGAGATAAACTGGAGGAGATGGATTAGTACGCGCAGTAGATCAGTTCCGAGTCAAAGTGAAAAAACACTTTGGCCCTGCTCCTTCGTACATTTCTTTTAAACATTCGGTCCGCTCTGATTTGGACCAGCCAAACGACTGTAGCTTGTGAAAGCACCCCAGGGACGTATACACTGCAACCACACTAAATATCTATCACAACAAGGGTTTTTGCCTCATATATATATATTTAAGTTGACGCAATAATAACTTGTGAACACAATTATGTTTTAACGTCACTAATTTCTTTAATGCATTAACGCAACTTGTGATTTTTAGGTTGTAGCGACTCAGTTTTAAAGCTAGAGTGAAGATACTGGTATCATATGAAACTAGAAAACATAATGAATCCATACCAACTAAATAACGTTCCAAACTTTTCTAAATTTTGGCAAGGAAAAACTGGCATGGCCATTTTCAAAGGGGTCCCTTGACCTCTAACCTCCAGATATGTGAATGTAAATGGTTTCTATGGGTACCCATGAGTCTCCCCTTTACAGACATGCCCAGTCTATGATAATCACATGCAGTTTGGGGCAAGTCATAGTCAAGTCAGCACACTGACACACTGACAGCTGTTGTTGCCTGTTGGGCTTGAGTTTGCCGTGTTATGATTTGAGCATATTTTTAATGCTAAATGCAGTACCTGTGAGGGTTTCTGGACAATATTTGTCATTGTTTTGTGTTGTTCATTGATTTCCAATAATAAATATATACATACATTTACTGTACATAATGCAGCATATTTGCCCACTCCCATGTTGATAAGAGGATTAAATAATTGACAAATCTCCCTTTAAAGTACATTTTGAACAGATACAAAAATGTGTGATTAATTTGCAGTTAATCGCGATTAACTATGGACAATTATGCGATTAATTGCGATTTAATATTTTAATCGGTTGACAGCCCTAAAATATATATTACTTTATTATGATAACATCGTAGCAACATGGTGCTGTAATTTGTTTAATGCCATTGAATGAAATGACTGGTCCTTGGGATTCTATGTAGATGGGGTATTTTTGTTCCAACACAGTCGAAAACTTTGCAAAGTGAGTTTTGATTTAAAATATTTTAGCGCCTGCCCACATCAACTAGCTGGTTCTGAGTCCATGTTTATTATCGTCACTCCTCCAGTTTCCCCAAGACGCTAAATATCAATGCTGTACATATCCATTAGTCACATAATAGCCAATGTCTTGTTAGATGGCTGACTGACTGAATTTTATATTTTGTGCACATCTTAATTCAACTACCTTATGAAACATATTTTATGATATAATATTTGATCTTAAAACAGAATAACTTTCTTATCCCGCTCTGTCTACCTCTAAATCAGACTGAACCAATGTGAGCTCTCACACCTATCTTGTGAAGCTCTGGCTTCAGTTCTCAGCTCGCAGTCCTCCAGTCTGAGAAAGCTGGACCTGAGTAACAACAACCTGCAGGATTCAGGAGTGAAGCTGCTCTCTGCTGGATTGCAGAGTCCACACTGTAAACTGGAAAATCTAAGGTCAGTATACCTGAACCTATTCAAAAGATGTGCAGAATTTCATCTGCTTATTAAATGCTAAGCGTTGCTATAATTACTCCAGTGTATCATCCATTCACCTGACCTGCTTTACATGAGTATTTCATTAGTTGCTCTCGCTAATGCATCTGTTATTGTATTTTACTACTGCAAAATACTGTGATTGAAGCAATAGACTGTTGAGGCCAATAACATGAGTGCCTAAACTGATTGCTCCCCATAATAATCCACTTAACGCAACAGAAAGTGTAACTTTTGCAGTTAAGCCTCTGGAAAATAAATCTCATGAGATCTTTCATGGAGCTCCTTAGGATGCCTCCTGTACTCCAGCTAATCTACACAGTATGCCCTGGGTTTGCAATATGTATTTCGTAAGATTTCAGGTTTAATAAATATTTAATTAGCTATTTAATGTACCCTATGACGTAAAATTCTAAAATTGCAACATGTTCTATAGACGTGTTTCTGTGCTACGTCATCACAGAGATGTGCG
>CAKAKR010037692.1:61269-79858 GCA_916700685.1 Adelosebastes latens
CCATTCACCTGACCTGCTTTACATGAGTATTTCATTAGTTGCTCTCGCTAATGCATCTGTTATTTTATTTTTTCTCATTTTTGATACTACAGCTGAGAGACGCCAAAGTCAGACATTTTCACACTTTGTGGCTTTAAGTAATTCAAATGTTGCATACAGTTATGTACATCATTTACATGTGGACAAGTATTTTACTACAGCAAAATACTGTGATTGAAGCAATAGACTGTCGAGGCCAATAACATGAGTGCTTAAACTGATTGCTCCCCATAATAATCCACTTAACGCAACAGAAAGTGTAACTTTTGCAGTTAAGCCTCTGGAAAATAAATCTCATGAGATCTTTCATGGAGCTCCTTAGGATGCCTCCTGTACTCCAGCTAATCTACACAGTATGCCCTGGGTTTGCAATATGTATTTCGTAAGATTTCAGGTTTAATAAATATTTAATTAGCTATTTAATGTACCCTATGACGTAAAATTCTAAAATTGCAACATGTTCTATAGACGTGTTTCTGTGCTACGTCATCACAGAGATGTGCGTGCAGCCAGGGGGCAGAAAGCACGGCATGCCTAGCGGAGCCAAGCTCCAAAGCAGAGATGACGAGGAGTTGTTCTGCAGTAAACTGCACCAACCGCAGAAAAGATAGATTGAAAATGTTTAATATTCCGAGGCGATCACATGGCTTTGCTAAAAACAGAAGGAGATCATGGATCCAGGCCTGGTGGGCCAAAGCGTTCTAGTCACACAGCGCTAGCAAAGCAGCGGGTGGTCACAGCGAGCTGTCATGCTCCACAGATCGATAGAAATGAACTGATCAACAACAGGTTCATCGACTCACACTCTGAGGAAATATTTAGATAGATTTAGCGAATATGCCTTAAAACTTAAAAGTGATGCAAGACTTCATTACAGCTTTAAATTGTTGTAACATTAGGCTACTACAGCGGGGGAAAGATCACTCCAGTACGCCGTATGTTACATTTTGAAGGGAAGACGTCTGGTAGTCTACCGGGGCAGCTGCACCTCCTCCCCCGCCGTCACAACTACAAGCGGCCGTGGAAGCTAACTAAGCTAACGTTTGTTTAAATTTGAATCACACATATCAGCAATACTGTATTGACTTTTGGCGTTACGTTTCCGACTGATGGCTAACCACTAACGTTAGCTAGCAACCAGCAACACGCTATTTAGTAGACAGCTGTCAGGGGTCTAATGTTAATGTTCACCTGCCCGACATACAAATCGCTGCAGTGTGACTGTTGTCTCCAGTTTTATATTAACGTTAGCCTATACCTGCTGAGGAAAAAGTGTCTGGCGGCAGCCATCAACTTCGACCGTAATGTCAACCAAACAGACCCTGGTCCCCAAGTCAAAACTTCTGTCTGATCTAACGTTATACCCATTTCATAACAGGTGATAGTAATAAATAATTCCCATACTAATACCTCATGGTATCTGGTGGTCGGACTCTGATACAGCCAGATTGTATACAAGAAACCCGTCTATATGAACAATGGATATCAAAGTAAAATAGGCCAGTTGCAACAAAGACAAAAAACAACAAAAAAACAGGGTTATCAGGGTTATCAGAATTAAGAAGAAAATAGAAAAGTATTGTACAAATTATTGATACACTCCCACATGCAGGTTGTCAAGCTGTGAGGTCACAGAGGAAGGCTGCGGTTCTTTGGCCTTATCCCTGAGCGCCGACTGCTCCCATCAGACAGAGCTGTACCTGATGATCTACAATCTACAATCACCAAGAATACCAGATGGGAATGTGTCATATAAGTACAAGACAAAGAAAAGGGTGCCAATCACAAATTCCATGTACAGTATATTATTATTCATTTATTATTAACTTACTCACATTTTAACTTTAGTGGCTTTTAAAATGAGTGTCTTCATTAGTATTTGACAAAAAACATTACAATGTAGAGTGATTATAGTTTGAGTTGCAGTTCAAGGAAAACTGCCAATACAACACTGTGAGTTTAATTATATTGTTGTGTTGTTGTTTTTAATTAATTTAATTCCACAGGATGTACTTACTTTTTCAGGAAGAGTGTGTATAGGCTATGCCATAATCTTCCCATTCTAATTTCATAACAACAAAACTTCTGTACAACAATTCATAACAATTGACATATGTTACATATTTCTTGCTTTACAGTACATTATACTTTACTATGTAGTATGACAATGGCATTTTTTGTATTGCCATTTTTTCTTAGACCAATGTACTACTCTGAGCAGAGTACAGAAGACGTGCGCTGTCACAAGTTGGGACAATATTGCAGTCTGAGAGAGCTGGACCTGAGTAACAACAACCTGCAGGATGATGGACTAAAGCTGATCTCTGCTGGACTGAAGAGTCCACACTGTAGACTGGAAACTCTTAGGTCTGTTGACTGTTCTGCCACTGTCTCTTTGTTTGTTTCTGTGTATAACAATATTACTAAAAATGTCTCAACCCAACCCAAATGGTATTCTCATACAAAAGAATTAGTCATCACTAAATATTCTTCAGTCTCAGTTGGTGTAACCTGTCGAAGAGAGGCTGTGGATATCTGGCCTCAGCTCTCAGCGATAAGTCCTCCAATCTGAGAAACCTGGACCTGAGTAACAACGACCTGTATGATACAGGAGTGAATCAGCTCTCTGAAGGACTGGGAAGTCCATCTTGTAGACTGGAAACACTTAGGTCAGTAATCCTGAATCTGTGATTTTACATAAAGATGATCAAACGTTAATTTCAGCATGAAAGTGGTCCATAGAGGATTTAGCATGTACTCTCTCAGCAGGTTGTCAGGCTGCCTGGTCACAGAGTTAGGCTGTGCTTATTTGGCCTCAGCTCTGAACTCTAACCCGTCCCATTTGAGAGAGCTGGACCTGAGCTACAATCATCCAGGAGACTCAGGGGTGAAGCTGCTCTCTGCTGGACTGGAGGATCCACGGTGGAGACTGGACACTCTCAGGTATAAACAGTTCATTTGCAGATTGCCTCTCATGCAGAGCTTTCTGGTAACATAACAAGCTGCTTAGTGGCTACTTCAGAGGTTCTCAGCTCTTTATCATCAGTGGCTCTTTTTTATTAGAACCTGTAATTATGTTAGTCTCATTAGTCTCTTCTGCTTCCCGGCCCGGGTACATACTGTATATACTATACTGACTGCCTGCATACACAGACATGTTCACACATGTTTGTCGATGTGCACCATATTGAAGGAACCTCATGTCTGTCTGTCTGTCTGTGTCTTGCTTCAGTGTTGATCGTAGTGGAGAGTCCAGGATCTTGCCTGGGCCAAGGAAATGTAAGTTCTTTTTCCACTTTACCCAAACATAAACACAAAGCTCCTCTCTTGAGTGATCCATGATCACTTGTATGGGGTCACAGGAATATTTGTTCCATCTGTTATCTGTCATCTGTTCTGTCTATCGATGTGTGCGCCATCACTGGTTGAATTACACTGTAGTTTTAACAATCTAGAACTTCAAGTTTTTTCCTTGGGAGACCTTGTGGGTCTTTTTCTACATAAGTAGATTTGTTTTATGTGGATCAAAGAATGTTTTAAGGCCTTTGGGTTGTACACCAGGCACCAGTTTTTCATCTGTTTTTCCGATCTAAAGGAGTGTAGTATTCTTGAAATTAACTTGTCTGTCAACATCATTGGACTTCCAAAATGTCTATTGCTTTTCTGAATGGCTAACTTCAAAACTGGAAGTTTCCATCATATAGAGGTGAATAATTAAGGCCCTACACGTATACAGATATTTTTAAAAATGGATATTTTCCTCTATGTTTTGGCCTCTCATCCACACGTGAAACAGAGTTTTGGGGGAAAAAAAGAGGATATTTTTAAAAACGCCTTCTAAGGTGCAGATTTCTAAAAATTCTGTTTACTTTGTATCAGTGTGGACGTGTAAAACGGAGCATTTTGGAAACGATGACGTCCTCTCCTCATTTCGTGCCCATTGTTGCTTTGTGGAATGAGCAGAAGAAACAATAACAAAGATGGCGGACTACCGACTTTTTTACGTTTTGTTAGCGCTGCTTGGACTGATTACTGCTTTACCTTAGAAAAATGTTCCAGTCACAGGAGGCCGAAGCAGGAACACATTAAACATGTGGAGGCTGAATGGTGATTGAATGTGTTTTTGGGCGATTGAAGGCGAGGTTTGGAGCACTCATAAGGGCGATGGACGTAAACCTGAATGACCTCCCTGTCATCATTTATGCATGTAAAGAGACAGTTGATGACAGCAGAGTGATGACAGGAATCCAGCACCCCCCCACCAACAGTAACTGTTATCAAACTGACTGTAATGAAGCCGAAGTAAAGGGAGCGAGAAGGGTGGTTACAAAATTCCTTGACCCTTAACTTGTGATCTCACTTGTGGTGATATGTAAATATTAAGGCAAGTGTTTGGAGTCGTTTTTGCATCCGAGTGTGGACGGAGATATTTGAACAATGAACACGATTATAGCATTTAGCTCAAAGCATCATTGAGCCCAACTACAGCCTTAGAGCTGTTAGCATGGCTGTAGACTCTTAATCTACCTGCATTGTCCCTGATTTCCATGCAAGAAGCATGTCGGTTTTGACAGTTGCACTTCAATTACAAACTGTGTCTCTTTTTTTCCTGGCAGACGCCTGTGACCTCACACTAGACCCAAACACAGCAAACAAGAGGTTCCTCCTGTCTCATGGTGACAGACAGGTCACAAACGTAATACAGGAGCAGCCCTACCCTGATCACCCAGAGAGGTTTCAACACAGATACCAGGTTCTGTGTACAAACGGTCTGACTGGGCGCTGTTACTGGGAGGTGGAGTGGAAAGGACCAGTTTTTGTAGGAGTGACATACAGAGGAATCCGCAGGAAAGGACGGGAGGATGACTCTCTGCTCGGGTTTAACGACAAGTCCTGGTGCTTAGACTGCAACAAGAACACTGCTTGGCACAACAGAAAGGGCAAAGTCATACCTACAAAATCCTTCGGTGCTTTCAACATAGTAGGGGTGTATCTGGACTGGCCTGCTGGCATTCTGTCCTTCTACAGAGTCTCCTCTGACGCACTGACCCACCTCCACACCTTCAACACCACATTCACTGAACCCCTCTATCCTGGGTTGATGGTTATCGGCACTGATTCATTTGCATTTTTGTGTACGTCTTAGTGACTGTGTCCACAAGTTGCCAAGTCGGTAACACTAACAGCCCATCCGTTAGGCCTCCCTCCAAAGCCACTCCCCCCAAAAATGACCATTATGTACACAAACATAGCATAATGAACGCAAACAACGAACATGGCTGTGGAAGACTCAGGTGACGCGCAATTAATGCATGGGCAGAGTGCATGCTGGTAGACAGGCAGTCAGGATGTAATGAGAATTTCAACAACTAAAACAAAACTAAATATAACAAATACAAAAAAAAAAAAAAAAAGATTACCAAGCTTACCTTTAATTAATGCAGATGCCAGAGACTGTTCTGTTCAGTTTAGCTCATGGCATTCTGATAAACAGACTTTATCCAAGTCAAGTCAAGTCAATTTTATTTGTATAGCCCAAAATCACAAATCACAAATTTGCCTCAGGGGGCTTTACAATCTGTACAGGATATACGACACCCTTTGACCTTAACAGTGCAACCCTCTCATCGGATAAGGAAAAACGTAACCAAAAAAAACCCTTTTAACAGGGAAAAAAATGTTAGAAACCTCAGGAAGAGCAACAGAGGAGGGATCCCCCTTCCAGGATGGACAGACGTGCAATAGATGTCGAGTGTACAGAGTAACAACATGATGAAAATACAACATAGAAAATCCATATGACAAAAAATAATACATATAATGTGAACATATGTGAGAAGGTGGATCCAGGAGGATGTCAAGCAGCTTCCCGGCGTCGCCAAACAGATAGAGCCAGAGCAACACGACCTCCTCTCCACGCCAAATAGATAGCGCTAGAGCAACACAACCTCCTCTCCACGGCAAACAGGTAGAGCCAGAGCAACACAACCTCCTCTCCACGCCTCTCCAGTGGTGTAGGAAGTATTTAGAATCTTTACTCAAGTACAAGTATAAGTATGCTCCATTATCAATAAAAACCCTGCATTGAAAATGTTACTTAAGTAAAAGTACTTAAGTATTAGTAGAAAAATGTACTTAAACTATCAAAAGTAAAAGTACTCAATGCATAAAAATGCCCCCTGTGACTGTTATACACCGATCAGCCATACTGTAACATTAGGTCAGCATGGGCAACTGACCGGTCTGCAGCTACGTAGCCCCATACACACCAAACTGCTCCTCACTGTGTGTTCTGACATCTTTCTTTCGGAACCAGCATTAACTTTTTCAGCAGTTTGAGCTACAGTAGCTCTTCTATTGGATCGGACAACACGGGCCAGCCTTCGCTCCCCACGTGCATCAATGAGCCTCGGGTCTGACCCTGTCGCCGGTTCACCGGTTTTCCTTCCTTGGACCACTTTTGGTAGGTCCTGACCACTGCAGACCGGGAACATCCCACAAGAGCTGCAGTTCTGGAGATGTTCTGACCCAGTCGTCTAGCCAGCACAGTTTGGCCCTTGTCAAAGTCGCTCACATCCTTACACTTGCCCATTGTTTCTGCTTCCAACACAAAATTCAAAGTTTACTGCCAGGTGCCATTGTAATGATATAATCAATGTTCAATAATCATTCACTTCCCCTGTCAGTGGTCATAATGTTATGGCTGATCAGTGTACCTGACATCTTATTAAGTGTTCATGCTGTCACAGACTTTTTTTAATGTTCTGTCTGAGTAACTGGTTTCTGTCATGTTGATTTTATTGATTGATTTTATTTGTTTGGTGAAAGTCATTGTAATATGGGTTTGAGAAATTAAGAAACATCTATATCTGTTGCAACTACATTAAAGAGTGTTAAAAGCCACGGCTACATGTTTCCATACTGTTTATGAATACTAAAGGAAAGGCTAAAGTTTACCATTGTGCAGCAAGTCTATTCATCCTGTTAATACAGTTATACTACTGATAATAATATTAATATTCATAATATTAATTCAATGCCAACTAAATCCAGACTGTTTAGGATGCAATCTGTGGCTGAATGAAATTTACACAATCCCGCCATCTAGTGGCCAAATGAAAAAGGTGCAGATTTAAGGTCAAAGTCTGCACCTCCAAAAAATTGGGGCTGAGGTGTTTAAAACTGTTCCTAAACTTTCACTCCAAAAAATGATTTCCAAAAAGAATTTTGGAGCTTTCTATAAAGAAGCTAAATTCGCTTTTAAACAAAGTGTGATTCTTTAGTGGTGACTGCAGTGACTCCTACAGTGTTGCTCTGAGGCCTGTCTACTCACAGTGGCCTCCCTCAAGCACTGCTAGTAGAAACGCATCAGTCATCACAGCTTCATACACCTTGTCATCATCAAGATTATTATTGAGGAAAATAAATCTTAGTTTGGGATATGATTCATAACAATCTTTAGTAAGTTGAAGAAGGATATAGTGAGATGGTCCTATTAAACCCCCTAACCCTCCGCCGGCCCGCCGGCTGCTATTCTGTCATTCAGAGGTTGTTGCGAAATAACGTTCCAAACTTAACGCTAAATTTTAGCGATGAGGAAAAACTGGCATGTCCATTTTCAAAGGGGTCCCTTGACCTCTGATCTCCAGATATGTGAATGAAAATGGGTTCTATGGGTACCCACAAGTCTCCCCTTTACAGACATGCCCACTTTATGATAATCACATGCAGTATAAATGTGTTATTGTCTCCTATTCTAAAATGGTGTATCTGAATATTTCTGCATACTGGGGTCCCTAAACAGTCTTGAATTACATAACATTGTGTATCTCTGTAAAGTTGAGACTCTTGTGGATCCAATGATCCCAACTGTATTCATGTGTGATGATGTTAGTCCCCATAGAAGCCATTTCATTGTAGTGAGACCATTTTTTAAAAACTTGACATCACTGTTTAAAATGACCTGTGGTGACCTCTAGGATAATCACAGCCTCATGAAACTTTACAGCCACAAACTACAGACCTAGAGCATTCAGAGGATGGATGGCTTTCCTAGCTAGATTGACAATAAGGGGGTTTCTGAGAAGTTTACACACAGAAGTGATCACCATCCAATTGCCGACAAATGCAATTCTCAAGGTCTTGGTGTCTTAATGTGGTATTTTAGAGGGATTATTGATCATTTTTTATCAATTCTTGAATGGTAAAAAAATGGTTAAATTTAGCAGCAAATCTGTGTAACAAATGTTATCAACCCTAAAATTGCTGTAACAACTTATGAGACATAATAGAGCATGGGAATGACCGTCATATACTTCTATCATAATGTTCAAGATCTGATACACTTTCACAATTTATTTTATTTTCTAATTAATTAATTAATATTTTTTTATTTCTTATTAATGACTAGAACAACTTGACACACAGTGCTGAGCTCCATCTAAAATTAATATTTAGGTTTTCAGATTTCAGATGATGTACACCACTTCTATGTGACATCTACTGTTGACCTGCTATCTCCACCTGAACATCCCCTGCCCCCTACCCTTCTAAAAAAGAGAGTGGAATGGTAAGGGATTGTATATTATCAAATTACGTGTTTTATTGTTCATGGATTTCTATTAGACAATACACAGGTCGGTCAACCTAAAACATCTGCTGAAAAAGTTGGAAACTCATTGATATTATAGGATTTTTTCATAATAATATAATAATTGTATTATTGATATAGATGTGTGTCAAGTGAACACAAGTAAGAATAATGTTAACATTTAATTGTATTCATGCTGACTCCATCAGGTCATGAATTGGATCATTTATGAAAGATTTAACATGTTGACTCTGACAGTGTGTCTCCTGCTTCTGATTGTGTGACGCTGCCATCTGCTGGTGACTTCTAACTGGCTTAGAAAACCACTAACACCATTCTTAAATAGGAATACCAACATTTTACTCAGAAAATTTTAATACATACTGCCCCAGGGCTGGTGTGTACTTTATATTAAGGTCAGAAAAATAGTGCTGCAAAAGTAGTTGTAGTAATAGCAATACTATATTATAAAGTAATAATAGTAGTACAAGTAGTTGTAGCAGCAGTAGTAGCATTTACATAGTAAAAGTACTAGCAGTAATAGTAGTATTCATTTCATAGAGAACTGAAGTGCCATTAAAGGGACACTCCGCTGAGTTCACACATGGCGTTGAGTTCACTCGTCATGAGGAGCAGTATACTGTAGAATGTCCTCTGAGGCTCAATAACCCTGATGATGTCATCATCATCATCATCATAATCAAAGAAGTGGGAAGCAGGGAGCATCTAATTGGAAGATGCTAAACCGTAAATGTAGAGATCCAGTATTTTGGGATCTTGACCTACATCAGGGACTGAGAGTCAGGATATCGCATTTTCTTTTTTCTCTTGTGAATCCCTAAAATCTATGGAAGTGCATTACTAAAACACTGATTACTACACAGTACTCTGAACAATTTAAGTAATAAATTGGGTATTTTCTTAATAGTTTTTTAAATGTGAAATTTTAAAGTAAAGCCTGTTAGCATGCCTCTCCAAACATATTGGTTTGTATCAGTGGAACTATACTGCTGTTACCCTGGGGACAGCTTGATTTTTATACTGGTCTCATGCTTCACAGCACAAACAGATTCATATCTTCTTATTATTTTATTTTATTTTATTTTATTTTATTTTATTTTATTTCATTTTATTGTATTTTATTTTATTTCATTTTATGTTGTATTTTATTTTAATTCATTTTATGTTGTATTTTATTTTATTTATTTTTTTAATTTATATTTTATGTTACATTTTATATAATTTAATTTTACCTCACTTCATTCAAGCTATTTGCTGATGATGACAGGTAATGTTCTCATCTCGCCTTGTGGCTGCGGTACTGCTATTAACCATCAGATGGTGCCTGGGAGCCAGTTTAATTTCCATTCTATGGTGATTCAACCCTGTAACATCACAAGCATAATTCACTTTAAAGTGAATGCTGTTAGACACAACTGTCACCACTAGCAACCACAGTACTTTTACCACTGTATCTCTAAATGAGTCTCCATGCCTGCCCACCGTGACTTGAGTGATTACACTACAGTACACTAGAGTAAGCAACATGTGTTAAAGGCAGACTGATGTGCAGAAGTGAATGTGTGTGGGTAGATCTGCTTCTACATTATAAAGTCAGTGAGAACACTAAATAACTGCTGGAGGTGTTCACAGACTGGTGGTATGTAACGGTACCGGAGGATCAGCGGGGGATTTTACCACTATAAAAGAACCTGAATCAAGTGTTAACGCTGTCATATAATACCTCTTTAAACGGTGTGGAAAATGCATGAATTTCATTTGGTTTAGGAAATAGAGTATGATAACTTTGAGAAAATATGATGTATATTTGACTCCAGAGGAAAGAAAGGGGATCTATTTCCATCATGCTCCCCAGTGGAGGATGAAATGTCTCTTATCTGGCATAAAAGACAGTTAAAGCACAGTCTGCAGGCGACATGATGTACTGTATATGGCACCTGCTAAACACTGACAGCACATTGGTGTAGTGTCATATTGTGACAGCAGAGGGTGCAGTGGTGCACAGCTCCGTCTGTTCTCTGTGTTTGTCCCAACAAAGGAAAGTAAACTTCAGAGGGCGGCCATGAGATCCTTTATTTAAGTGAAAGTAGAAATACCACAGTGGAAAAATTCCACTACATTACAAGTCAGTCATCCATTGAATATTTTACATTTCAGCATATTGTAATTCAAATGTTCTGAGAGATAACTAGACTTCTGCGCCTCCTCATGTCTCTGTTTTCAGGCTTTAGAAAATCTAGCCCGTGATGGGAGACTTTGACCAATCACAGGTCATTTCAGAGAGAGAGAGTGTTCCTATTGGCTGTTTATTTAACAGAGGCAGCTGTCAATCACTCACCAACTCTGATCAAATATGAATCAATATTCTGTTACTGTAGTGCCTATTTCTCTCCTCAAATATGTTCAGAAACATCTTGTAGTGTACTGTTTAGCTGTAAAATGAAAACGTTTGTGACAGTAACAGAATATTGATTCATATTTGATCAGTGCTGCCTAGTTTGACCGTTTGATCAGAGTTAGTGAGTGATTGACAGCTGCTCAGAGATGGCTGACTCCAGATCAGCTCTGATTGGTTGTTTTCCTCCAGTCTGTGAAATCCTGCAGATGTCATTAGGAGCACCGAAGGACACCGGAGGACACAGATGCACGTGAATTTTTTCAGATTACCTGTCTAATGCACTGTTTTCTGATCCATAAATAACTGACTGGATTGTTTCACAGTTTGTGGGTTGGTGAGAACTCCAGATACCCAGATGGATGTACACAAGCACTGAAAAAGTGAGATTTTCATGATATGTCCCCTATAAGTACTTTTTATTTCAAGTATTGTCCTTCGCTATACATTTCAAGTCACATCCGTGACAGAGTAAGAACTAAAGTAACGTGAAAAAGCAGAGAAGAAGCTGCAGGTGTGTCAGCACGGTCAGGATATAGTGACCGTTTTATAAAAGTGACTTTTTTTAATCATATTTGTCCAATCTGCCTACTGCAGCTTTAAAGCATCAAAAGTAGAAAAACCAAATATGCTATTCAGAATATGACATTGTTATACATTACATTATTGGATTATTATTACTGATGCATTAATATGTAAGCAGCATTTTAAGGGTCTATATGGTCAATGTGGAGACATTTTAACTACTGTCTTAACCAAGTAAATGCAAAATAACTCCAAACTAGAAGAGGCAACATTTTCTGAGAAATATCAGCTTGCCTGTGCTGAAAATTGCAAATGCAAACCCTGTAAACAGGTTACAATGTCTTGAAATGTTAATTATTTGAGATGCACTTGAAGTGGAAGCAATTTATGTGATTCAATTTAATTTGACTTTGATGTGTCCGTTGAAGTGCGAGTGCACAAAATCACTCGGTCTGAACTTTCCAATACGCAACAATATAAATAAACGTGTGATTACAAAAACTTGAAAAGCTGAATCAAGGTGTGAAAGTTGCATGTGTGGTAAATGTACACAGACACATATAGTATGAAAGGGCTGACAAGGGTTTGAAGACTCCACCATTCACTTCCATTATAAAAGAACTCCAAACAAAAGCTGGGTCCCTGGAACTACTTTTCAAGGAACTAAAAGGTTCCTTCAGTCCACTGTTGTCTGCGTTTCCACCGCGGTCTAAAGACTCGCAAAGATTAGTCTGCTGACGTATGAAAAAGCAACATGACATGAGACGAGGGCTGCAAATAAAATAGGTTTCGTCTCACTGCTGCATATATTTACTGCTGCAGGTTGGATGGAATGAATGAAATGCAGAGGACGAAAATGAAACTTAGAGCGTCTGTCTCCACAGTAAATCATCTGTTTGATGGTTATTCATTTCTGCTTTAAGAACGTACCCGCTGAGAAACTATCAGAAAATAACTTTTCTTTCTCTCATTCATAGCAATGCCGCGCTTTCTCCCTCTTCTAATGTTACCGCTCTTTCTCTTTTTCTCTCTGTCTTTTTTTTTTAATGAGTTGGGAGGACGACAGCAGAGCCTAACTTTACTTTCAATGATTTCAAACAAAGAGAAATACTCTCCCCTCGTCCTAAACTACTTCCTTGTTTATGAATGAAGTGGTACTCAAGTCGAAGCCGTTGAAGCAGCAGCGCTGTGTGTGTCTTACCTTTCAGAAAGTACTTCCCCACAACCAGGGCCTTTTTTGGGGGTAAAATGTCCCCGGAACATAATTTAGACCCTGGAGTTCCTCAAAAGGTTCTTGGTTCCGAGGGAAAGTTCCTGTGGTGGAAACGGCGGTTCAATATTTTGAATATGATTAAAGTTGACATTACTGGGTGTAATGTGTGAATGATGTATTTTCCAGCTTAAATGATGAATGAGTAGAAAGCGTTTCATTTTGATTCTTTTGAATGAGAAAAATGCAGAAAAAACATTCCTAAAGAAGCTGAACATCTTTAAGTTTGAAGGAAGTTTCAACATGAAAGTATGTTGGTTGAAGGCATAGACCCTAGGCCTATACTGTATATAAGAAGTGGACGTACAGTAGTCACCGTAACTTCACCCATTGGTTTGAACACTGCCGTTTTGAAGCCTCGAGTGCGTCCGTCGCCATCTTGTTTTTTTGGAACCAGAAGTGACACGAGAGGGTGGAGCTAAGTACAACCGAACGCTGAATAAGACATCTTTAGGCGACCATTGAAAACACCCTGTGAAAGGGTTAAAGCTCTAAGATGAAAACACGGACAACTCCTAGACCGTACAACACCGTGGTAGTGACCTGTCAATCACAAGGTAGCCCCGCCCTAAAACATCCCCTTCTTTATGGTCTATTTGACTCTAAATGGGACCATAATTTACTAAATGAACGTCATGCTGTATTGAAGAAGACTTGAAACTAGCGATTGAGACCATAAACTCATGTTTACAATGTTTACTGAGGTAATAAATCAGGTGAGAAGTAGGCTAATTTTTTCATAGACTTCTATACAACCAGAGGAGTCGCCCCCTGCTGGCTGGTAGAGAGAATGCAGGTTTATGGCTCTTCAGCATTGGCTTCACTTCTCAGAACCGGAGGCTGCCGTCTGATTGAAGGACAAAACAATATCCATAATAATAAAGACGTAGTAGCATACACAGGAAACGAGTCAAGTACCTCAATAATTGTACTTAATAACTGCACTTGAGTAAAGGCAGTTATCTGCAATGTTCACACACATGCACGCATGCATGCAATCATGCACGCATGAACAATCATTCTCACTCAATTGAACATATGTGACCTCTGACAGTGTGATCAATAATAATGATCAGTTTGACCATCACACTTACTGTGTAATGTGGAGAGAGAGGTGCTGTGAATATTGACATGTGTAATGTAAATGGTGGGTATTATGTGAAATGAGTCTCTATAATCAAAACGCAAACACGCACGCGCGCGCGCGCACACACACACACACACACACACACACACAGAGTGAAATTCTTGACTTGAACCTTGACCCTGCAGCTGTAAGCAGAGGACTATGGGGGATTTGCTGTGAGAAGGGAACTCCTCTCCTCTATATGCTCACTCCCTCACCCTACTATAGATAACAATAATATATCAGTTTTCAGGAGATGACGAAAAAACAAATGACATTTAGTCTTGTTACTGTAACAAAGTCGTTTATTTGTATACTTTTACTTTATTTTTTAAAAGAAAATCAGTAATTTCACTTCTACTGAGAGGGGATAGATCATGCTCATTTTCAGGTTCATACTTGTATTTTGGGTTTCCACTAGAACATGTTTACATGCTTTAATGTTCCAAAAAACTGTTTATTTTTCTCATATTGTCTCTCTGAATATTGAATATTGTTACGTAGCGTTGTCACGTTACATTATTACGTTATGTTGTTGTGTTGCGTTGTTGTGTTGCGTTATGTTGCGTTGTTATGTTACGTTGTGTTGTTACGTTGCATTGTAACGTTGCATTGTTACGTCATGTTGTTGTGTTGCGTTGTTGCGTTGCATTGTTGTGTTGCATTGTTGTGTTGCGTTGTTGTGTTGCGTTATGTTGTGTTGTTATGTTACGTTGCGTTGTTACGTTGCATTGTAACTTTGCATTGTTACGTTGTTACATTGTGTTGTTATGTTGCGTTGTTACATTGCATTGTCACGTTGCGTTGTGACGTTGCGTTGAGACGTTGCATTGTAACTTTGCATTGTTACGTTGTTACATTGTGTTGTTATGTTGCGTTGTTACATTGCATTGTCACGTTGCGTTGTCACGTTACATTATTACGTTGCGTTGTTGTGTTGCGTTGTTGTGTTGCGTTGTTACGTTGCGTTGCGTTGTATAGCGGTATATTCTCTATCTTGTGAGGGGTCCTTGGCTGAAAAAAGACAGAGAACCTCTGGTCTAGGCCAAATTCTACACAGATGTAAAACCCATAAAAATCTTAAATGGAACTATTCACATCAAACATTTCTTCATGTCCAAATTAATCTTGCTTATCCCAAAAAGAAAATATGCAATATATCTCTGCTTGAAGCAAATCTGAGGATCACAAAAATGTCATGTAGAAAGGGAGAGCTACAAGAATGAGATAAAATATCGGAAGGAGACATCACAGAGGGGAGGAGGGAGGAAACATGGGAGATACATGAGAACACACAGAGAGAGTGATGGAGGGATGAGAGGAGAGAGAGAGAGAGAGAGAGAGAGAGAGAGAGAGAGAGAGAGATTGTCATCAGTGGCAGAGAGGCGCCTCATTTTTCCTCTCGACCTCACAATGACCCGACAATGGATGGAGAAAGAGAGAGATAAGGGAAGAGGACAGATAGGTAGAGAGAGGTAGACGGTGTTGAAGAGAGAGAGAGAGAGAGAGAGAGAGAATGAACACACACACACACACACACACACACAGGTAGTTATTGTTTGTCATGTTTCCACCCTAATGAAGACACTCACTGGCTCGAGAACGTTGAAGAAAGAGAGAGAGAGAGCGGCGTGTCAGTCTTTCACAAGTTACCATGACAACACATGTGACGTCATGTGTTTAGCCTCGGGGAGACGGAGGGTAACTGTGTGTCCGTGTGTGTAAGTTTATACTGCGCATGTCTGAACTTTTATGACATGCAAATCAGCTTCTCTTTCCTTTCTCTCCTTTGCTCTCTTCTTTCCTCATTTTGTCATTCTTCTTCTTTCAGTCTCATTGTACTCTCTCCTTTGCTTCTTCTCTCTTACCTCTTTTCTATAATTAGGACACTGCTGTAAAAACCTCTCTCTTTTATAATTGGGAAAAAAAACACACAACCCAGACGTCAGAAAAAAATGTTGGGATTGTACATTTCTGCAAACCAAAGATACCTTCTGAACATATCTACATTTTAGACTATAAATAGTTTAAAATCTTTAGTTGTGATTACTCGTATGATTGTCCATAGTTAATCACGATAAATCGCAATTTTTTATCTGTTCAAAATGTACCTTAGAGGGAGATTTATCAAGTATTTAATACTCAATAGACATGGGAGTGGACAAATATGCTTGCTTTATGCAAATGTATGTATATATTTATTATTGGAAATCAATTAACAACACAAATCAACGACAAATATTGTTCAGAAACCCTCACAGGTACTGCATTTAGCATAAAAAATATGCTCAAATCATAAGATGGCAAACTGCAGCCCAACAGGCAACAACAGCTGTCAGTAGGCTCGTCGGAGATGAGCCAGGCCTGTGCAGAATCGATCGCTGCGCAATGCACACCGGTTAGATCTGTGACTGACTTGATGGCGACTTGCTCTGACGTCACGCACACGTGGGCAATGATATTCGCAGTTTTTAGAGCCAGGCGCTGCAGTTGCTCTCCACTGACTGCAAGACCCAGGGCATTATGGAAAACGCCTGGCTGTCGCCTGATCAAAGAGCTGATTGGCTCTTAGTTTTGACAGCAAACCAAGTGTTGTAGAAAGTCACAACTTTCTATATAATTGTAATATTTAATGCTAGATTGTATTAGTCTCATGTTGCGCAATGGTTTCACCTGTTAACAAACACATTTTGTGTGGTTGATAATAATAATAATGAAGGTTATCTAAATATAACACTTATCAAAACAAGTGCTCACTATGTGCTTTACAAGGCAGACATAAAATAATAAAGGATAGAATCTAACGCCAGATACACGCACATTTCAACATATATTTACGTACAAACAAATATAAATAAATCTGAATGTGGTCTGAAAACTACAAGTAGCCTACAGATCGGATCTAACAGGATGTAACATTTCCTTTGACTTCCTGTAAATTCTTTGAAGGCTGCTCGCTGGAAACTGTCCGACTTGACCGCAGCTTCTTGTGTCCGCCCCCTGCCGCCTGATCTCATCTCCAACGAGCCTAGTGTGTCAGTGTGCTGACTTGACTATGACTTGCCCCAAACTGCATGTGATTATCATAAAGTGGGCATGCCTGTAAAGGGGAGACTCGTGGGTACCCATAGAACCTATTTTCATTCACATATCTGGAGGTCAGAGGTCAAGGGACCCCTTTGAAACTCAGTCTGGAATAAAGTGCTGGAGAGTCTTGACTGGTGGTAAAGAACAATGTGGCAAAGAATGTCTGTGAGGCTGGAGTTTATATACTGGCTGGGAGCAATCAGGACCAGGTGAACAGAGTTGCCTTGATGAGGTGGGCGTGGCTGAAGCTGAGGAGCGGGAAAAGCAGATAATAAAATTTGTTTATATTTCATTTAGTTTGCTAATTGATTGATAATGTAATGAACTGGGACTGGGTTTGTGACTTTATGACAGATGGAACAGGCAACAGATGGATCTTTTGGCAGGTTTATTTTGAAAGATGAAAAGTTCAAAAAAAGGTACATTACAAATAGAAGATGTGCAAACACGCTTTAAAAACAGATGCGCGTACAGCTGGCGGTACCGTGAGGCGGTCGGCTTATTACTAACGCGGTTTGTTTCTGTGTATCGTAACGGAGGATATCTCTCTCATTCAGCAGCCTTGTTATGTTTGTTTAATGTTACACTACGTTTTCCCTCACCGTCCCTTCATCAACCCCTATTTTCTTCCTCACTGCGGAGGGCCAGCAGCTCCCGCACCTCGATGTCTCGCCACACATCCGTGTTGTTCTCGTCTGTCGTTCACCTCCGGTGTGTCTGAAAACCTTCCTGCTGCCTTTTTCATAGACACGAATTTCACTTTATTTTCATTTTCATTTCATTTTAAAATCAGTTTGTATCTAATCCACGTAATTGTAAACTGGTAAGTATAAAGAGCGGCGAACGCCGCATAGGGAGGAGGTCAGGGTGGATGGGTGGGTCAAAAAACACAGGACTTTCACCAGGAGGCCGGTGTTAGTGTCCGTGGGTCCAAGTTGATTCATTTGTCTTGTAACTTACGGACTTAATTTTCAACACTTCCGAAGTTATTTTAACCCAAACTGCGATTCCTAAACCTGACTAAGTAGTTTTATTTTGAAAAGACTGGAGCGAAAATTGACGTCACAAAAAAAAGGGGAATTCGTGTCTACGTAGACGAATCAAATAGATCAAATTTGGTGATTATTTCACAAACCGCCGTGAGACTGTGCTGAATAATTCTGCACACACTGTATATACATTTATTTATTTCTCCTCTGTTCCTTCTTGTGTCCTGTGTCTTTCACCCTTCCTAAATTGTATCTCCTCCTCTTCTTCTTTTCTCCATGCTGATTATGAAACCTAAGTTGCTGTAAAGGAACTGAATGTATTCTAACACGTATCGTGCAATTTTGTAAATTTCTATAGGTGGACATGTTTTCCTCTCTGCTGTCTTCTATACAGCTCTCATGTTTTTCTCTTCCTCCATGTTCGCTTTTCTCTGAGAGCCAGAGCGACCAGAAGGTGCTCATTTGGTATATCTGCACACACACACACACATACACACACACACACACACACACACACACACACACACACACACACACACACACACAC
>CAKAKR010037692.1:79878-92453 GCA_916700685.1 Adelosebastes latens
ATGCCTGTAAAGGGGAGACTCGTGGGTACCCATAGAACCTATTTTCATTCACATATCTGGAGGTCAGAGGTCAAGGGACCCCTTTGAACCTCAGTCCGGAATAAAGTGCTGGAGAGTCTTGAATGGGTGGTAAAGAACAATGTGGCAAAGAGTGTCTGTGAGGCTGGAGTTTATATACTGGCTGGGAGCAATCAGGACCAGGTAAACAGAGTTGCCTTGATGAGGTGGGCGTGGCTGAAGCTGAGGAGCGGGAAAAGCAGAGTGAATGAAAAATTATACCCCTTTCACACCAAATTGTTTATCCAAATGTAATAAAATGTGTTTATATTTCATTTAGTTTGCTAATTGATTGATAATTTAATGAACTGGGACTGGGTTTGTGACTTTATGACGGAGAGAACAGGCGACAGATGGATCTTTTGGCAGGTTAATTTTGAAAGATAAAAAGTTAAAAAGGTAACGTTACAAATAGAAGATGCGCGTACAGCTGGCAGTACCGTGAGGTGGTCGGCTTATCATTAACGCGGTGTGTTTCCGTGTAACGTAACGGCGGATGTCTCTCACATTCAGCAGCCTTGTTATGTCTGTATAACGTCTCCCGCACCTCGATGTCTCGCCACATATCCGTGTTGTTCTCGTCTGTCGTTCACCTCCGGTGTGTCTGAAAACCTTCCTGCTGCCTTTTTCATAGACACGAATTTCACTTTATTTTCATTTTCATTTCATTTTAAAATCAGTTTGTATCTAATCCACGTAATTGTAAACTGGTAAGTATAAAGAGCGGCGAACACCGCATAGGGAGGAGGTCAGGGTGGATGGGTGGGTCAAAAAACACAAGACTTTCACCAGGAGGCCGGTGTTAGTGTCTGTGGGTCCAAGTTGATTAATTTGTCTTGTAACTTCCGGACTTAATTTTCAACACTTCCAAAGTTATTTTAACCCAAAGCGCCATCTATTCCAAAGCCAACTAAGTAGTTTTTGTCACGTAACTTTCGTACTCAAGTTATGCCACTTCTGGTGTTATTTAAAACCAAACTGCGATCTATTCCTAAACCTAACTAAGTAGTTTTATTTTGAAAAGTCTGGAGCGAAAATTGACACGTGCTGCTGGACGTTCCCAGGAAAACGCACGAAAAATACGTTATTGAAAGTCGCACTGAGCGTCACGAAAAAAAAGGGGAATTTGTGTCTACGTAGACGAATCAAATAGATCAAATTTCACAAACCGCCGTGAGACTGTGCTGAATAATTCTGCACACACTGTATATACATTTATTTATTTCTCCTCTGTTCCTTCTTGTGTGCCGTGTCTTTCACCCTTCCTAAATTGTATCTCCTCCTCTTCTTCTTTTCTCCGTGCTGATTATGAAACCTAAGTTGCTGTAAAGGAACTGAATGTATTCTAACACGTATCGTGCAATATTGTAAATTTCTATAGGTGGACATGTTTTCCTCTCTGCTGTCTTCTATACAGCTCTCATGTTTTTCTCTTCCTCCATGTTCGCTTTTCTCTGAGAGCCAGAGCGACCAGAAGGTGCTCATTTGGTATATCTGCACACACACACACACATACACACACACACACACACACACACACACACACACACACACACACACACACACACACCTTAATGCATGGCGGCATGCTGTGCTGCGTGCCCCCAGGGTGTGTGTGTATGTGTCTGTGTATGTGTGTGATGGAGAATGGGAAGGGAGTCGTTGCCCTGCTGTTGAACCCACTACATTTCCTCCCTCCTCTTCCATCTCTCTCTCACGCCTGATGTATGCTGCTCGCTGATCGCAGCCCTCAAACCGCTTCTGCACGTCTTCATTTCCAAAACATCCAAATAAACTAAAGGAATTTATGGAATAAAGGTGAAGATAAGCCCTTTGGGGGGGTGTTCGGCTCTCTCTTTCTCTCTGTAACAATGTGAAACTGTCCTCATACATTTGAAAATGTTAATATATCCATCTGTGTATCATAAAACACACAAAGCAGCACATTTACTGTGGCTGGAGCTTCTCTCTATACACTCTGCTCCTGAGAGATAGTGATCAGCTTGTAGGTTTGCACCTGCCCTGGTTGACAGTGCCATTAAAGTTTGTTCAAAGTAGTGACACAGTTCACACCGTGTTTGTATTTTCAACCATAAACGTAGTACGTGAATAATTATTCTCAGCCTTCCACATGATAACTGTTTTAATCTTCCTGTTAGCTTCCTCTCTTCCTGGTGAAGTATACACAAATAGTCGGATGTATCATGGATGTATTAAGAGAAGCGGGTACAGCGTCGGAGGCGGGCTCCCGTTCATTCCTATGAAAGCTGCTCAGCGGCGCATGAAGCCAAAATGGCTCGACTGCGCATTGCAACCCGTTCTCATTCTCAACTCGTCAAATAGCGTCATTTGGTCAGCGCACCGCGGCATCGGAAACCGACGCACGGAGGTGCCCTTTAACAACAGTATGTGAAGAACCGTGCTTAAATAATAAACCCACCTACTAGTATTAATAGCGTGAGAGTCCGCCAAGGGCCGGCGGGAGTGGGTCTTTTAGTATCGTCTGTCCCGTGACACACGTGAATCGTTAGTCAGTGATGTTAACGTCAAACACGACTGTTTGCTAACTAACCCTGCCTAAGTGGTTGTGTTGCCCAAACCTAACTTCCTGTGAAAACGGAAGTTAATTTTGAAAGGATGCTATGCATGAAATGACATGCCGTCCCTGATCCATACAAAAGTAACGCAAGAGATGTTTGACGAGTTGGGAGTGAGAATGTGTTTTCGAGTGAAGAAGTACCCGGATCATCCGGCGAGCTTCCGCATCCATTGGGCCCGTAGAGCAGGCGCAGTAGAGTTTCCTTTAACTCCGCCTCCCAGCCCTCGATCTGGAGCTTATTCACATGAACAGTAGCACGAAAATAACGCCGGATGGATGATTTAAATAAGGGCTATTCAAGTTTTTGTAATGGGAAATTGATTTACCTAAAAAAAAAATGTACCCACTGATATACAGACGTCACTTTCCCAATGTATATATATATATATATATATCCCATATGTCTATGGGAAAAAAGTATTTTTGGGCCCAATGGCATCACATGACAGACACGGAAGTTGTAGTACCACCGTTTGGCCACTATGAAAATTTGCTTCAAAGCCCTTCCTGGGGGCTTGAGCATCTGGGTGGCTGGCTGCAGTATGGGTCATAAATCCCGCCCCCTCCGTGTTAGCAGATGGGACATGGGCCAAACTAAAAAAGTCAAAGTACACGTCAAATACATTTTTCCCAAAGATGTTTTCTGTCATTTTAAGTAGTTCTTATCAAGTACTCCTGGACCACGTTAAACCCCGCCTACTCAACTGATGTCCCCCCTGTCCGTTCTCTCTCCTCTCCGGCTCTCTGGAGCTCTGTACGCTGCTGTTTCCTGGCAAAGACAGCGGTGCCGGCGGCATGAAGGTCCCCGGGGACCGCTGGTACAATAACCTTTAATTTTGATATTAATAAAATGTACCCAAATTCAGGAATACGTATTACTACTGACATTCCTGTAATATTATGTCACAACGTCTGCTGTATTAGCCGTGTGTTTACTACGTGTTTATTCGCACATAGAGCGGGGAAGTGAGATCCCATCGCTGGAGATGCATTCTAATGCCAGGTGCGAACAGACGTACTTGGAGCTGTCAACTTGTGATCAGATCACTCAGGACGCATGTTAATACCAGGTGTGAACAGGGCCTAACTCATGATTCAGAGGCGCGAAAGTTGTGATTATGAAAAGAATAAAAAACAGCACCCGTAACTTGAATTTGTACCGTAGCCTACACTTAAGATGTTATTAGATATGGAATAGAAGCTCTCACTCACAACAACAACACTGGAAACTTTGAACACTGTGTCAAGAAAATAGTCCAATCTAATACTGTTGAATGTCAGTTATTAGTGAACCCTATTACACGTCTAGGAGCAGAATGGTAAGAAGCCAGCGAGTCATCACAGCCAGCTGTAATTCGTTGCTACTCTCTGAGTCTTTGACTAAGCAGACTGCCTGGCAGAAAACAGCCATTGTGTGAAACCAATTCGACTCGAATTGTAGCGGCGGTGTCGATCAGATATAAGACAATGTGAACTTTGGCTCTCTCTGCGCTCTGACCTGGATTTGAACCCAGACTGAACGTTTGTTGACCCTCTGAAGAGGACACAATGAAAGTCGGTTAGTCAGCATATATTTTGGAGGAGAAACATGGCTGTCCCAGTTTCTCTCATTGTTCTGAACCTTCATGAATCTTGAACAACCCTGTCCCCTACAAATGATGTTATACTGCTCATTTGTTTTGCCAAATACATTCTGGAGGAACCATGACTGCTGCCAGATTATGTTTCATTCCAGTGTTGAAGTGTTATGATCTTGTACCATGCAGTACAAAGGTCAGGACTTTGATACTGGAGGTCGGGGTTTTTGCGTCCAGCGTGATGGTGATGAGACAAAACTGACTTCACCAGACAATTAGTTTAACGAAATCTACATATAATATAATTGACCCAAAAAGTGGAGACTGCATTTTGAAAATAACAACAAAGAAAACTAAATTAATCTATATTTACGTTGATGAACATGACGGCAAACAGCGAGGTTTGGCGTGCAAAAAGGTGTCAATATTTTGATCCATTAAAAAAAAATAATTTAGCATAGAAAAAGTGAATGTTCAGTATTGTCAGGAGAGAAAGAAACAAGGGAAACAAGACAGCTAGAGAGAAAAATATGATTTTTTTTTATTGTCATCTCTTATAAAAACATAAAAAACATAAAAAATAAATAAAATATTCACATGTGAAGTAATCACATGTGCAGGTCACATCTGACCCGTAGAAAAAAATGACATGTTTGAAGTTCACATCGAATTTTCTACATGTGAGGTTTTAATGTGTTTACAATAGGGCTGTCAAAGTTAACGGGATAATAACGCGTTAACGCAACTTGTGATTTTTAGGTTGTAGCGGCTCAGTTTTAAAGCTGAAACCATTGTTATACTAGCTTGTCGCTCCAAACTTACGGTAACTTATGCGAGGAATTTTCAAAGGGGTCCCTTGACCTCTGACCTCCAGATATGTGAATGAAAATGGGTTCTATGGGTACCCACGAGTCTCCCCTTTACAGACATGCCCGCTTTATGATAATCCCATGCAGTTTTGGGGCAAGTCATAGTCAAGTCAGACAAACTGACACACTGACAGCTGTTGTTTTCTGTTGGGCTGCAGTTTGCCATGTTATGATTTGAGCATATTTTTTATGCTAAATGCAGTACCTGTGAGGGTTTCTGGACAATATTTGTCATTGTTTTGTGTTGATAATTGATTTACAATAATACATATATACATACATTTGCATAAATCAGCATTTTTGCCCACTCCCATGTTGATTATAGTATTAAATACTTGATAAATCTCCCTTTCAGGGACATTTAGAACAGCTAAACAATACGTGATTAATGGTGATTAAGTATGGATAATCATAACTGGGATTAAATTCATTTTAACAGCCCTAGTTTAAATGCTTTCAGAAAAGCCAACATGAGAAACACATGTACTTTCCACATACTATCACATGGGAAATAATCACATGTGCGCAGGTCACCAGTAATTTAAAAATAGAGGATAAAAATATATATTAAATTAAAAAAATAGACAAACCTGTAGAGAGACTTCATGGTGCACCAGATGTTGAGATGTTTAATAGCTATACGTTATTTTTAAAGTTATATTTAGCCAAAAGGCAGTGGTGTAACATTATGTATTATTAGCATTTCATGACTTGTTAGAAGTGGAAAAAAACGTCAGATATCTTCCACAGAGATAAACAAAATATTCATTTTGGACCTGCCATCCTTTTTTAAATGATTAATTCACCGTCACAATATTTTTTTTCAGGAAAAGCCATCCTTTTATGACATAGCTCTGTGGATGTATTGTTTTTTTAAAGAAATATTCGTTGATATAAAAATGTTATTAATAAGACCTTTAAGTAAGTGTTGACTTTTTAATATTTACCTGCAACTTTCCCGAACCTTTGAGTTGGCTGAATAGAACCATGACAGTTTAGTTCAGTGGTTAAATTTAAAGAGTTGTCTTATCTTCACCGCCTCCAATGACTCCAGAGGGAACAGAGAAAATGCCACTTTCAGCCATCTAGAATTTGTATAGTGACTGTCCTATAATGGTGGGAAGGGATTTATATGCACATATATGTGCATAAATACCATATATTGAGCAGAGGAAACCATGAAGGTGAACTCTGTCTGACCCCACACTGAACCCACTCTGACCCTCCCAGGCAGGAAGTGTGTCCACAGTCTTCCTCTTTGACATTAAATTGAAATGTTATTATTTCTTTTTTTAATAATTTGTTATTTTTTGTCATTCAAATTCTCGACCTGTCAAAAGAAACTAAAAGCAAACAACATTTTGATTTGCTGTATTGTTTTTATGGATACAAACATTTGTGAGCACAGAGTTTTGTGGAATTAAATCAACATTTAATTCCTTTATTTGGCAAAAGATTTTATTGGGCGACTAGAATTTGAGTTTTCTTTTGTTTGTTTGCACGGATTCCGTATTTCACATGAACGTGACTTATTTCCTTAAACAAGCCTTAGAAGCATTATGCCACATGAGCATTAGCAAACAATGACTATAAATGAATATAAATGGCCATTTAACCAGTTCTGTACAACGGACGACGAGGTGACCTTCGACCTCACGTTGCAGTGACCTGCGTTCGACCCCAGACCGACCCCGCCCTGACCCTGCAGGGCAGGAAGTGATGACGGTGTTTGCATAGGACGAGATGGATTTCTTTGTAAGAGGCACTTTTGAAGAGTTCATCAATAAACGGCAGAACTGAGATCAGTGACGGCGAAACGGCTGTTGCTGGCGTGTCCTCGCCGAGCCTGCTGCGCCCTGCCTAAGATGGCTGCCAGAGCTTTTGTATCGCCAACTCTAAGATGTCTGCTGTGTAAATGAATGGGACTAGTGTGTTAACGGCGATATCACATGCATCCTGTATATGTATTAATGTTTCTTCTATCTTTTTTAATGTACACCATATATAACAGGCCTTATTCATTGAAAATACGTTGTCATTTCACAGTATAAAGCACAGGTTTAAATAATAAAACGAACGATGTCTGAATTTTTAGCTGCTTCAGTTTCAGTCGTGGCTCACTGTCACACTGTCAAGGCTTACTGAGAAACATAATGTTATTGGTAACACTTTCTACTATGACAAGTCAAAAATGTCTGCTGTGAAAAAGATCTATTGTGCTTTTTTAAAGTTGCACTAGTGAATATTTTTCTACTAACATGGGTCAAAATATTTGTAATGTGAAAGGTGTGCTTGTATCACCTGACGTTGCAATTCCTGTAGCTCTAAGGAGCATTTTAATGTCTCATTTAGCTCATTTGTTTTAACTTGTTTTAACTTTATATATAATAAAAAATAGAGCTAAACAGAAAGTGAATATTGGACTTACATTTGCCAAGTCCATGCAAGGACAACAACTCCAAATGAATGCAGAAATTTCCGCTGGATGTGTAAAAATATGTCAATATGTCCTCCCCAAAAAATAAATGAACGCAACTTTAAAGCCGTAAACAAAAGTACGACACTACATTGATATGTTTTTTTGGTAAATATGATGAACTAGTTAGCAAACACAGAACAACGTAATCATTCATTTGGAGTTGTGTTTGTGGCCACCTGATTAATGTAAGTCCAATATTCTCCCTCTTTTAGCTCTGTTTTTGGTCTCCTCCAACTCCTGAGGGAAATATCTGCCTCTTTAGCCAACCCTGTTTCCTACAAAATTACCATCCTATTAGTGATGCTAATTTGGAAAAGCTCTAGCATTGCCGGAGGCTTCGTGCTCACCGCCGCCGCACACGTACAGTCTGCGTAATTTTAGCGAGTTTCCGACAGACCGTGTGTGTGTGTTGGCGGTGAGTGTGGGGTTGTTGGTGGCGTTATAGCTGTGAATGTAGCAGTGTGTGTACAGTTTATTTGTCGGTGAATAAATGCTACGAAACTACAACTCCTCCGCTGAAGCGAGCTGGAGAGACCGGAGTCAACTTCCTGTATCCTGCAACTCCGGCTCTGCCTCTTAAGGTGGGCTGTTAAGGTGGACCAGCTTTTCTCCTTAAAGTGACGAGTTTTTCTCATCTTTTTAATTCATTATTAATATTTCTTTTAACCGTTTCAACTGATAGCGTTAATCGGTTAAAATGCTTAATGTCGATTAACGGTTAAACGGTTAATTATTAACATCCCTAGTTCCCATACAATTAAACTGGATTCTCAATTACGTTTTGAGGGAAACATATTTTCTTCTTTTATTATGTTTTCAAACAGTTTTAAACAGTTTTTTTTAACATGTGGTTAAAGTTGTAAATTGAAAGAAAACAAAATACAAACATCATGGTTTGTCACGTGGTGATTTGGTTAAAGCGAACAAGTTTGATGAGAGTGGTGTTTGTCGGCCATATAACCAAAACAATGAGCTGAAAGAGGCTAAAAAACTCCATAGAGTTGAGGGGGACTACAGACTGCAGGAAAAAAAAATCTCTGTTGGTCCGTCACTATGAATGATGAATAGTGCAGCTTCTAAGGTTGATAAATGGGAACAAACCAAGACAAATTCCCTGCGTGTGGTAATACATACTTTTTGGCAGTAATCTAATATAATCTAATCTGATCTGATCTGATATAATCTAATATTTTTTATAAAGTTGATCATGAACCAATAAAAACAAGTTGATGTTCAGTTGAAGTTGTCACATTTATTGTGTTTGATAGTGTATTGAGTGGAAGCTGCAGCAGCTGAATCATTGACCGCTCTCTGAACCTGTACTATGTGTGTGTGTGTGAGAGCCGACCCCAGGCTGAACCCGGCTGGGGTCAAAGGTCAGGGTTGAAGGCCGGGTCGCTGTGCCTAAGCAGAGGTGTTGAGTTGAAGGCCAGGTCACTATCCTGTGGAGGATGCACTCTCTGTCAGAGCGGCGCCTCCTGCTGGACAAACTGAGTTGCCGCCACCGTGACGGTTCAATAGTCTTTAAACATTGTGGCAGCGGTTTAAGTTTCATCAATTTATCGATCAAACCAAAACAAGATTGTTTTTCTGTGAATATTTTGGAGACACAAAATTGCAGACAAATTTCTCCTAAAATAGAAATACTCACGCAAAATACCAATGCATTTTAAAATGTGCTAATACAGCACTTGATTAAATGTTTTTAATTACATTCCTTGATAATACCAATACCACGACTGAATATGACTGCCAGTCCATAATAAACAGGCCTTCTCCTTTAAGGGTCTGTGGGCGACCCAAAGCTGGACCAACATCAGTCAAAATAAGCACAAGTAAACAGAAATCACCATTACAAAATTAAATTAAATTAAATTCTATTAAATTAAATTAAATTAAATTAAATTAAATTAAATTAAATTAAATTAAATTAAATTAAATTAAATTAAATTAAATATGTAGGCTCTCTCTCTATATATAACAACATTGAAAATATAGTAGTAATGGTGCAAACATTTAAATTCATATCAATAATTATAAAAGGAAACAAGGAAATAATCCTTTTGACCCTGCCGGCCTGACCCATTCCCAGTGGCCAGGGTGGACGTACTGCCAGCACTCCCCCTGATTTTATCATTATTATTATTAATAATAATATTTGTATTATTGTGTAGTTTTGTTGGTGTTTTGTCTTTTGTTTTGCAATAAAAAATTAATAATAAAAAACTAATACATTTTGCTTATTTTATAAATTTATTGAAGAATTTTTAAACGTCCAAAATGAAAACACATCGCATAACTCTTCCCCACTTCAGCTACTTTGCCTTCATCAGGGTGGCGTCTGATGTTGTTTCTAGTTTCTTCATGTACAGTCCATCGATTAGTCATGTGACTTATCGATAGATTTGAGAAGGGTAGAGATTTACAGAAGTTGCTCCTAGGAGGGAGGCATTCTGGATTTCTAAATTGGGCATTTTAAAGCAGAGAAGGTTAAATGAGGAACTAGAGTCTACTGGATTATATTTGTTCACACTAAAAATCATAAGCCCAGTACCCATGGGTACCCAAGACATGGGGTTGTTTTGATCCAGTAACAGTAATATAAAAATAACACTAACACTCTTTGGGCCAAGTTAACCCCGTGTTGCGTTGATTCTATGACCCACAATGGGTCAATTTATAACCCAGTGGTGTTAGTGAGTTGTTGTTCTTTTTGGGAGCACCAATGAATGAGTTCAGGGATGGATGTGTTAAGGTCAACTTAGATTAGTTTGGGTTATCCATAAATATTAAGAGATGGACGAGATTTGAGTATGCTTTGTAAAATGAGAATTAAAAGAATGGCAGAATTTACTGCTTTTTTTTACCGTTTGCTGGATTAAAATAAAAGGTTGTATTTGGTAAAAGATATAATGAAAAGTTGGTTGTAATTTGTATGTTTTTCTGTCTATGGTCATATTTTTTTTTGTACAAGTCTGTATTGATTAACACTGTATGTGGGGAATAGAGCATGGTGTACTAGAGGTTTGCTGTGTGTGTTCTCAAGGAAATTGTAGGATAGGATTGTTGGATAACAACATCTTAAATATTTAAAGTGGACTACTTTTAAGTCAATAAATAAATAAATAAATAAATAAATAAATAAATACTCACCAACATGTTATGCTTTATGTAAGGAAAGATACAGAAAATAGAACTGAACAATTAACTGAATAAATTAATTCTGACAAATACTATTTATTTAAACTTAAATTGATGTTGTATACATTTATTGATTTACTTAATTTGTTTTGTAGCTATTATTTTTTTTATTAATTAATTATTTATTTATTCAGTATTTTTTTGTTTTACCTCAGTATTTCTGAAATCCTGGCTACCATCCTGAATGTGCATAGTTTGCAAAGAAAACCAGAAATGTTAAGACATTAGTGCAGAGAATATGGAGGACAGAACCTGCCAAAATAAAAAAAAGAATAAATAAATAAATGACTGGATAAATGAATAAATAAATAATTAATTAAATGCAACGAAAATAATATAAAAAATAAATGTAGCCATTAATGAATTGATAAAATGTGATATAAATTGATATCTGTTTTAATTTGCTTCTTCATTTATTTATCTTTGTAATATTTCCCTTATTTATTTACTCTTCTGTTTAATTTCCCCTTTTATTTATTTATGTAGTTATTTTTATAATTTTTAAATGTATTAATTTAAAATGTTGCATTTATTGTTTATTTATTTATTCATTTTAGCTTTATTTTCATCAATTAATTAATGGCTACAGGCAATTCTAATATTTTTTCTCTATTTAATGACATAATTATTTATTTATTTTATAATTTATTTTGGCAGGTTTCGTCCTCCATAAGAGAAACCATGATTCCCATAAAATGCCTGTAGACTTCAAACATGCATATTGTGCAGAAGTTATTTGGATTAGGTGGACATAATGTGGAACATACAGTGAAATGAAGGAGCTCTAACAAACACTGTCATTTGGAGAGGAAGTCATGCTCTATGTCAAGTTTTAGGAATATGAGAACATTTGGCGACCTAAACATCGAAATCTTGACATAAACAATTAAATAGACAAAAATAGATCCTGCAGATCCAGAATTTCTATTATTATATGGACAGAATTTCGAGGAAGAAAATTGGAATTTTAAAGTGATATGATGAGATAGGGGAAGAGTTTGACTGGTCTGGTTTTGGATTATATTTCTGTCATTTTATGGATATATTTGTAACACTTCATTTAACAAGTACTTAATTTCCTCATAGTTTCCTGCTAATTTCCCAAATATTTCCTTTTGAAAAAACTAATTCTAAAAGAAAACAGAGACAGTGTTCACTTCCAATTATTTAATTCAAATTGAAAACATAGATAGTCTTTTATTCAGTTAACAGCAGATCAGACAACCATGAACATGCACAAATGTGAAATTTGACTCCAGCCAAGCAGATTTAATTCAACTTAAATATAAGATATAAAGTCTCCGATAATAACTGAATAATGAATTAATATTTGCTTAAATTGAGCAGTTCATTCAAGGTAATTTTCCTGGAAATCTCAACACAACTACCATAACCTTCACGGTCCAAGCATTTTGGCTCTATTAATTATTATTAGTAGATCATTATTAATTATTATAAATATATTAGGCAATCGTTAGGAAATTAATTGAAGGACCCTTAAAATAAAAGGTGTTATTGATATGTCAATTTTTCCCTTTGTGAAAGCCAGCTGGTTGCATGAGGTATCAGCTGGTATTAGCTAAGAGAAGAGCGCCCTCAGAAGGAAAAAAATAATAACAACAACAATAATGCACAATTTCCTCGTTAATGCCATTGTGGATGGAAAGAGAACCAGAAACAAATGTTATAAAATAAAATAAAAACAATTATAAAAATTATAAAATTGTAATTATACAGAATATAATTACAGTGAGAATTTACACTCTGTAATTTAAATGTTTTTGTTGGAAGAT